>PVKV010017771.1:0-46697 GCA_004027835.1 Alouatta palliata | reverse complement strand
GGGCGCGGTGGCTCACGCCTGTAATCCCAGCACTTTGGGAGGCCGAGGCGGGTGGATCACGAGGTCAAGAGATCGAGACCATCCTGGTCAACATGGTGAAACCCCGTCTCTACTAAAAATACAAAAATTAGCTGGGCATGGTGGCACGTACCTGTAGTCCCAGCTACTCGGGAGGCTGAGGCAGGAGAATTGCTTGAACGCAGGAGGCGGAGGTTGCAGTGAGCCGAGATCGTGCCATTGCACTCCAGCCTGGGTAACAAGAGCGAAACTCTGTCTCAAAAAAAAAAAAAAAAAAAGAAAGAGAGAGAGAGAGGGAGAGAGAAAGATTCAATGAAGATTCCTTCTGGTTTTTCCTGGTTTTGGTTTTCATGTTGAGATCTTGACCCCTCAGGGAAGAGTGTCAATGAAGGCAGTAAAAAGGTTCATATTTATGTTTTGCAAGCTCTGGCCAGTTCATTCAATAGCCAGCTTTATACAGTGTGTTTTGTTTTTGTTTTTGTTTTTGAGGCAGGATCTCCCTCTGTTGCCCAGGCTGGAGTGAGGTGCTGTGATCTCGGCTGACTGCAACCTCCACCTCCCAGCCTCAAGTGACTGTTCCATCTCAGTCTCCTGAGTAGCTGGGACCACAAGTCTGCATGGTCGCACTTGGCTAATTTTTGTATTTTTTGTAGAGACAGGATTTTGCTACATTGCCCAGGCTGGTCTCAAACTCCTGGGCTCAAGTGATCTGCCGTCTTGGCCTTTCAAAGGGCTGGGATTAAAGGCATGAGCCACCCTGCCTGGCCTGTACAACAGGTTTGAAACACCACCTTGGTGGATCACCTGAGGTCAGGAGTTTGAGACCAGCCTGGCCAACATGGTGAAACCCTGTCTCTGCTAAAAATACAAAAATTAGCCAGGCATGGTGGCACATGCCTGTAATCCCACCTACTCAGGAGGCTGAGGCAGGAGAATCGCTTAAACCTGGGAGGTGGAGGTTGCAGTGAGCTGAGATTGTGCTATTGCACTCCAGCCTGGGCAACAGAGCGAGACTCTGTCTCAAAAAAAAAGAAACAAAAGAAAAAAGAAAAAGAAAAGAAACACCTCCACCATCACTTCCAAAGTTCCCTCATGGGGTGGGACCTGTTTCCTGGTCTGGGTTCTGTCCATCAGTCTGCCCACTCCTGCCACAGCCGGTTATTTTTTGGGTGAACAGAGACCGGAGCCCCTGGCAGGAACCTGAAAGGCACAGGAGCCAGAAAATGAAATCAGGTGCAAGGAACAGACCCACGTGTTGCTTCCGGTGTTAGAGAAGCAGAGAAGGCCATGACAGGCCTGCCCGGCACAAGGCAGATGGGAGGGCTTTACAGGGCGCCACCTCTGCAAAAAGCAACCACCCCAGCCGGGCATGAGGACAACCGGACAGGGAAGGGTGGGGGTGCAGCTGACATCGCTGTCCCAGCAGACATCACTGACCTCACGACCTGGGTTTCCAGGAGGGCCGCCTTCCAGAGCCAAGGGCCAGGGACTGGGCCACCACCGTGATGAGAAGACGAGGGAGCCGGGGAAAGCCCAGTGGAGGGTGGGGGCCACTGCTCAGGACAAATCCTCCTTTCCCTCTGCAAAGCAGAGCGTCCCCCCAACAGTAAGTCCTGCAGCCTATTTAAAAAAAAAATTGTTGTTAACAGCCAAAATGAAAAAAAAAAAAAATCAGTGTGTCCTCTGCTTTGGAACAGGGTGATCTGAGTCACTTCCGGAGCTGGCCATTAGAGGTGGGGACCTCTCAACGTCTGCTCACTTCTCTGGTTTTCTGGCCAGAGATAAGCGGCCTGGCCCTATTAGACCTCCAGCCCCACACAGGCCTGGTGTCTCCACCCTGTTTTTCATTCTCTCACCCTCCACGTGTCCCCATTCTTTAATATAGTCACCTTTTTGTGACTTTATCTTGATGTTTATTTATTTATTTGAAACTGAGTCTCACTGTTGCGCAGGCTGGAGTGAGGTGCTGCGATCTCCACTCACTGCAACCTCCACCTCCCAGTTTCAGGTGATTCTCCTGCCTCAGCTTCCCAAGTAGCTGAGTCTACAGGTATGTGCCACCATGCCTAGCTAAGTTTTGTAGTTTTAGTAGAGATGGGGTTTCACCATGTTGGTCAGGCTGGTCTGGAACTCCTGACCTTAGGTGATCTGCCTGCCTTGGCCTCCCAAAGTGTTGAGATTACAGGCGTGAGCCACCATGCCTGGCCCGATGTCAATTTAAATAAAAGAAAATTGCAAGAAGAGTATAGAGAATACTCATCCACCCTCCACCCAGATTTTCTGTTTATGTTTGACTAGTTCCTTTAACATTCACTCTCTCCTTCCTCCTCCCTCTCTCTACTCCCCACTCTCTCCCTGTCTCCAGTCTTCCTTTCTCTCTCCCTCTCCCCCGTTTCTCTCCCTCTGTCTCTCTCCGTCCATGGATGTAAACATAGACACATCCCTGTATGTGTATATATCCTATGCAAGTATATGTACGTATATGGGTGGTTTACCTGAACTGTTTCTAAGTTGAAGGCATTACTACACTTTACCCTGAAATGCTTTATTGTTTTACATAACTGCAGCACAGTCATCAAAATCAGGAAATGTAACTTCTCTACAGTTACCAAATTCATTTGACTTGGCAGTCGCCCCTGGGTCCCGCTGGTTGGCTTGCCAGCTGGGCCCTGGCACCACCATGGCCTCTGCATTTGAAATCCCTGAGAAGCAGAGTGAGGCTGACTTCAAAGATGGGAGGGGCGTGGGGAAGCAGTGGCCTGTGTGCCTCGACCCCCAGGCAGCCCCTTGGGTTGTGGTCCCTTCGGACCCCAGCTCTGACCAAGCCGCCTGGGGTATGGCTGCTGTGCTGCGCCCAGCTTGAATATATCCACATGTCTAGATGCATCATAACTTAAGTGCCTAAAGGTGGGGGTCAGGGTGGTCCTGGAGGCTGGGGAGTGGGTAGAGGATCCTCCCCTGTCTCTGGGAAGGGGGTCATCTGCAGTGAGTCTGGGCCCCAGCGGCATCTGAAGGCACAGCAGGAAAGGAGGGACTGCTCTTTGCTTCCTTCTCCCTTCTCCTCCCACCCCGAAGGAAGATCAGTGCGTACCAAGTATATACCATTCCTGTGATCCACAGGGGCATGAAACGTTTGCATAGCATCCACTGGACAAATTACGCCTGCAGTGGGGACTTCATATATAAGAGAAGGCTGTGAGGGAACGAACATTGTTTTGAAAGGGCAGAGGGGTCTTTTCCTCCCACAACAGTTGGGTTCCTCTCATGTTTGAGCCCCAGTGAACAGAACTGTATCTGTGGGGGTGTCAACCCCGAGCCCTGCTGGGCAGCCCGTGTCTCCAGGTTCCCCACCTCCTAGATTCTCCTTGCCTTCAGCTCACCCCTCCACCTCCAAATTCTCCTTACCTTCAGCTCACCCCTCCACCTCCAAATTCTCCTTACCTTCAGCTCACCCCTCCACCTCCAAACTCTCCTTACCTTAAGCTCACCCCTCCACCTCCAAACTCTCCTTGCCTTCAGCTCACTCCTCCACCTCCAAATTCTCCTTACCTTCAGCTCACTCCTCCACCTCCTGCCGCCTTTGGAGAGTGGCCAAGCCTCTTCCCATCCGCAGCGCTTCCCAGGTTGGCAGGTGCTGTCCTGTCACCCAGGATCAAACAGGACGTCAGGCGAACAGATCTTTCCTCGATTGGCATTTCACATTCACATTGCCCTGGTTTAAAAAAGTATTTCCCAGCTCAGGGCGGTGACTCATGCCTGTAGTCTCAGCACCTTGGGAGACCAAGGAGGGAAGATCACTTGAACCTAGGAGTTCAAGGTCAGCCTGTGCAACACAGTGAACCCCCATCTCTATAAAACATTTTAAAAATTAGCCAGGCAGGCTGGGCGCGGTGGCTCACGCCTGTAATCCCACCACTTTGGGAGGCCGAGGTGGGCGGATCACGAGAGGTTAAGAAATCAAGACCATCCTGGCCAACACGGTGAAACCCCATCTCTATAAAAAAAAAAAAAAAAAGAAAGAAAGAAAAAAGAAAATTAGCTAGGCAAGGCCGTGCCTGGTGGCTCACACCTGTAATCCCAGAACTTTGGGAGGCTGAGGCAGGTGGATCACCTGAGGTCAGGAGTTCGAGACCTGGCCAACATAGTGAAACCCTGTCTCTACTAAAAATACAAAAACTAGCCAGGCGTGGTGGTGGGCATCTGTAATCCCAGCTACTTGGCAGGCTGAGGCATGAGAATTGATCGAACCCTAGGAGGCAGAGGTTGCAGTGAGCAGAGATCCTACCATTACACTCCAGCCAGGGCAAAAAGAGTGAAACTCCATCTCAAAAAAAAAAAAAAGATAAGCCAGGCATGCACCTGTAGTCACAGCTACTCAGGAGGCTGAGGTGGGAGGATCACTTGATCCTGGGAGGTCAAGGCTGCAGTGAGCCATGACTAGGCCACTGGCACTCCAGCCTGGGCAACAGAGCAAGTCCCTGTCTCAAAAAAAAAGAATACATATATTTTTTGAGACAGGGTCTTGCTCTGTCACTCAGGCTGGATTGCAGTGGCACGATACAGGCTCACTGAAACCTCCGCCTCCCAAGTTCAAGCAATTCTCCTGCCTCAGCTTCCCAAGCAGCTGGGATTACAGGCATGCAACACCATGCCCAGCTAATTATTTGTATTTTTAGTAGAGACGGGGTTTCACCAGGCTGGTCTTGAACTCCTGACCTCAAGTGATCCACCCGCCTCGGCCTCTCAAAGTGCTGGGATTACCGGTGTGAGCCACTGCACCCGGCCAAAAAAGATATTTTGAGAGAAAGAGAGCGACCCCATTCACATACATTTTGTTTTGTTTTTGAGATGGAGTTTCACTCTTGTTGCCCAGGCTGGAGTGCAATGGCATGACCTTGGCTCACTGCAACTTCCGCCTCCCAGGTTCAAGTGATTCTCTTGCCTCAGCCTCCCAAGTAGCTGGGATTACAAGCTCCCACCACCATGCCCGGGTATTTTCATATTTTTAGTAGACAGCGTTTCGTCATGTTGGCCAGGCTGGTCTCAAATTCCTGACCTCAGGTGACCCATCCGCCTCAGCCTCCCAAAGTGCTGGGATTACAGGCATGAGCTACCATGTCTGGCTTCACATAACTTTTATCACAATATATTGTTATAATCGTTCTATTTGATTAGTTATTATTAATCTCTTAGAAGGAATACTCATCTACTCTTTGCCTAATTTATAAATGAAACTCTGTCATAGGTTTAAACTTATCATATAGGAAAAAACATAGCGTATGCAGGATTCAGTATTATCCATGGTTTCAGGGGGTTTTGGAGCGAAGCCCCACGGGTAAGGGAGCTGTGTGGATCTTGGCGGTTGTCCACATGGTAAACACAGATGTCTTTGTAATGGCTGCAGGGTTTCATGCTGCTTGGATGCATTTATTCCCTGATGAACAGTAGGCTGTTTCTTGTTTTTTTTGCCGTACTCAATAATGCCACAGTGGAAGTTCTATTTTTTTTTTCTCTCCCAACTTTTACTTTAAGTTCCAGGGCATACGTGCAGGTTTGTTACAAGGGGAAACATGTGTCATGATGGTTTGCTGCACAGACACAGTGGAAACCATTTGTTTTTTTCTGACACGGAGTCTGGCTCTGTTGCCCAGGCTGGAGTGCAGGGGCACAATCTTGGCTCATTGTAACCTCCACCTTCTGGGTTCAAGTGATTCTCCTGTCTCAGCCTCCCAAGTAGCTGGGATAACAGGTGCCTGCCACCATGCCTGGCTAATTTTTGTATTTTTAGTAGAGACAGGATATTGCCATGTTGGCCAGGCTGGTCTCGAATTCCTGATCTCAGGTGATTCAACTGCCTCAGCCTCCTCAAGTGCTGGGATTCCAGGCGTAAGCCACTGTGCCCAGCCCACAGTGGAAATTCTTGAATGCTATTCAGCATGGGAGAAAGAGGCGGTGTGGTGGGGTGGGTGATGAATGGATATAGCCGGCTCCTTGGGAGGTGCACACTACCCTCGGGGTGCAGAGGAAGCCTGTCCTACATGAAGGTGGCATTGTCCTGTCAAGGTCAAGGTGTTGGCCCCAACGCTGAGACCCCAGGACATGAGGGACAGACCCAAATATCAGGGAGATGGAAGACACAGCAGAGAGGAGGCTGAAGCCAAAGGCAGAAGGCAAGCTGACTTGGGGAAACCCTTACCCAGGGGTTGGCAAACTTTTTCTGAAAAGGGCCAGATAGGAAACGCTGAGACTGGGCTCGGTGGCTCATGCCTGTAATCCCAGCACTTTTGGAGGCTGAGGCGGGCGGATAATCTGAGGTCGAAAGTTCGAGACCAGACCGACCAACGTGTAGAAAGTCCATCTCTACTAAAAATACAGAAATTAGCCGGGTATGGCGGCACATGCCTGTGGTCCCAGCTGCTTGGGAGGTTGAGGCATGAGAACTGCTTGAATCCAGGAGGTGGAGGTTGCGGCAAGCCAAGATCACACTATTGCACTCCAGCCTGGGAAAGAAAAGTGAAACTTCATCTCAAAACAAACAAAAAAGGAAATGCTTCAGGCACTACGGGCCAGGAGGTCACTGTCACCCCCACTCAGCAATGCCCAGCAGCTCGAAAACTGCCCTAGACGATACGTAAGTGAACTGAGCAGGGCTGTGTTCCAATACAACTTTATTCATCGATGTGGAAATTTAAGTTTGATGTAAGTTTTACATGTTATGAAATAATACTCTTTTGTGACTCTTTATGAACCATCTAAAAATGCAAAGCCATTCTTAGCTTGTGGCTCATATAAAAACGCTGGAGGTAAGTCATTTTTGTCACGCTCTGTCAACAGACGAGGGGCCAGACGAGGCTAAGAGGTGGCTCTGGCATCTCAGAGCATTGACTCGTGGACCTTCCCCGGAGCCTCCCTAGAGCTCCATCCGGGCTGGGAAGAGGGAGGACCTGGAGATTTTCACGAGTGTCCCAGCAGTGAGAATGGACTCTGTCTGGGCAGGCAGCCACAGCAAGGCTCTCCTGGGTGCTGGGGAAAACTGAAACTGTCAGCTTCAGCTCGGAGAGCTCTGTGGCGAGGCTTCCCAAGGTGGGGTGCATGTGGACCAGGCTCCAGGTGTTGTCAGAACTACTGGAAGATTGTTTTCAAGATAATCTGGAGCAGAAAGAGAAGACACAAAAGCCCCAGAACTGGAGCAGCTCTTGGCAGGAATTTGATTAAGGAAATGATATGGAGCTGGATGCAGTGGCTCATGCCTGTAATCCCAACACTGGGAGGCTGAGGCAGGAAGATCACTTCAAGTCAGGAGTTCAAGACAGCCTGGTTAGAGGTATAATATGGTGAGATTTTTTTTTTTTTTTTTGAGACAGTCTCACTCTGTCACCAGGCGCCAGGCTGGAGTGCAGTGGCGCGACCTCGGCTCACTGCAACCTCCGCCGCCTGGGTTCAAGCAATTCTCCTGCCTCAGCCTCCCGAGTAGCTGGGACTACAGGCGCACGCCACCATGCCCAGCTAATTTTTTTTGTATTTTTAGTAGAGATGGGGTTTCACCATGTTGACCAGGATGGTCTCGATCTCTTGATCTCATGATCCGCCCACCTCGGCCTCCCAAAGTGCTGGGATTACAAGCGTGAGCCACCGCGCCCGGCCTGGTGAGATTTTTTAAAGAAGAAAAAAGGTAAGACCAGCCTGGGGAACATAGAGAGACTCCATCTCTACAAAAAATATAAAAATTAGCAGGGCATGGTGGCACACCTTTGTAGTCCCAGCTACTCGGGAGGCTGAGGCAGGATCACCACTTGAGCCCAGGAGGTGGCAAAGAACTAAGACTTTGCCACTGTACTCCAGCCTGGGTGCAGCAGAGGGGACTCTGTCTCTAAAAGAAAAAAACAAGATGGTTTTTCTTAGGTTCTGTCTTTCCAAGATTCTCAGGTCGTTTTTTTTTTTGAGACAGAGTCTTGCTTTGTCACCCAGGCTGGAGTGCAGTGGTACAATCTTGGCTCACTGCAGCCTCTGCCTTCTGGGTTCAAGCAATTCTCATGCCTCAGCCTCCTGAATAGCTGGGATTATAGGCGCATGCCACCATATCTGGCTAATTTTTTTGTATGTTTAGTAGAGACAGAGTTTGTCTATGTTGGCCAGGCTGATCTCAAACTCAGGCTGGTTTGCACATCTAAGAGGCTCCGACAGGACCCATGCTGTCTACCATGAAAGGGCTGAGGAAGGCCAGGGATGAGGCCCCACCTGGGTGAGCACGCTGTCCTTCTGCGTCAGAGTCTCAATGATTTCAAAGTGATCCATGTCACGGAGCTTTTCAAACGAGGCTTTCCACCCTCCTTGACACAGGGTCTGGGCAGAAGAGACGGGAGGAGGGGCCTGTGCTGTGGCGGGAGGCAGGGCACGACTTGGGGCCATGCCCAGCACAGGTCAGGGTTCACTCAGTATGCGCTGAATAAATGATGGACAGTCTTGTCCACTTGGGTGAAAGAGGAATATAATAGCTCACATGACCCTCGACCTCTGGCCACAAACCCGTGTGGGGAGTACCTGGTAAAACTCCCAGGACTGTCGGTGGAATTCGGGGGAGTCAAACTGGCCCACGACCACCAGCACAGGGCAGGCAGGGTCTGCTGGCTGCGCCTGGGCCACCTTCAGCTGGGGGCTGTTCCTCCGAGCGTCCTCCCTGGGGCAGGGAGTGGACAGGGGTCAGGACAGAGACAAGCCAGTCTCCAGGTGACCCAGGGGAGCTGGCGGGGAAGTGGCTCACAAGGTCAGCTGGAGAGCAACATTCTGTGACGTATACACCATAGGCTCCAGGTCAAAGACTCCACTCACCAGGAAAAAGCCTGTGAAGGTGCAGAATTGTCACAGCGCCAGGCTCCAGGTAGAGCAAGGCAGGGCCAGCCCGCCCCCAAGGCCAGAGGGGCAGGGGCAGGGGAGGGGGCACAGAGGAAGCAGAGAAGGCCTGGCTCACAGGGCTCGGAGCCCTGCGGTCAAGCCATTCACAGCCGGGAGGATTTCAGGCAGTTGGGCCAAACCCCAAGGCCCATGGGGAGATGAAGGCTGCCCAGCCAGGCTGCAGCCCCCTGGAAACCTTTGAGGTTGGGCGTGACTCCATGCTTGGTCCAGTCGGCCAGGAGCATCATGGCGGCCAGGTGGGCCCCGGCTGAGTGTCCACACAGGTAAATTCCCCTGGGGTGGATCAGAGCAGAGGGCTGGATTTGCAGTCAGTTTCCACACAACATCAGGCCCACTTCAAATTGTCCCAATTTGCCTTCTGCTCCACAGGCCAGAAGGGCAGCTTGGCTGTGTCCAAAGGACTGATTCCACTGTTCTCCCACCCAGCAGGGTCCGACAGGAAGAAAATCTGCTGGCAACACCCACTCATTGCTTGGATACCGCTTCTGGACAAACGCAATGCTGCGGGTCACCTGGTCTACCATCTGGCCCAGGGTACCTGCACAGACAGCATGAGTGGGTCAGGGACTCTCACTGCCTCCTAAAGCCCACCGGCCCTTGGACCTGCAGCAGCCACCCCTATTACCTTTAGGGGCGATGTCATAACCCACTATCACCACGGCCACTCCCTGTGCTGCCAGTGGGTCGGCCATGAAGGCGGACTGGTCCTTACTGCGGAGAGAGGCACAGACGTGAAGGCTGGAGGCAACCTGGCCACTGTGCTGCTTCCTGCGTCCTGAACACAACAGTTGCCAGAAGTCCCGTCCACACACAGCGTCACCCCTCTCCAGCCCCGTGTGACACAGTGATGAGGACAGGCTCTCTCCCTGCCACATCACATTCGAGCTATGGGACCTTGGGGGAACTTCATGTAACTTTTTTTTTTTTTTTTTTAAGCAGTAGGGCCTCATTCTATCGCCCAGGCTGGAGTGCAATGATGTGATCACGGTTCACTGCAGCCTCGACCTCCTGGGCTCAAGCGATCCTCCTGCCTCAGCCTCCCAAGCAGGAGTACAGATGTGCACCACTATGCCCAGCAAATTTATTTTTTCTTTCGTAGAGGTGGGGGTCTTGCTATGTTCACCATGCTGGTTTCTAACTCCTGGCGATCCTTCTGCCTCAGCCTCCCAAAGTGTGGGATTATAGGTGTGAGCCACTGTGCCTGGCAATTTATGTAACTTCTAAGCATGGTTTCCTCATCTATAAAATAGGGGCAATTATGTTCCCTCTGTTAGGGAACTGTTTTGAGAATTAAAGACTAGCAGTGTAGAGAGTTCTGTGTGCAATAAATGTAAGCTCTTTTAAGCTTTTTTTTTCTTTTTTTTTTTGAGACAGGCTCTCGCTCTCTCATCCAGGCTGGAGTGCAGTGGCACAATCTCAGCTCACTGCAACCTCCACCTCCTGGGTTCAAGCGAGTCTCCTGCCTCAGCCTCCCAAGTAGCTGGGATTACAGGCACACGCCACCACATTCATCTAATTTTTGTATTTTTAGTAGAGATAGGGTTTCACCATGTTGGCCAGGCTGGTCTCAAACTCCTGA
This sequence comes from Alouatta palliata, assembly GCA_004027835.1. NCBI lineage: Eukaryota > Metazoa > Chordata > Mammalia > Primates > Atelidae > Alouatta > Alouatta palliata. Next base: position 36,187 of record PVKV010017771.1, on the reverse strand, counting down.
CCTCAAATGATCCATTCCAAAGAGTTGGGGTTATAGGCGTGAGCCACCGCGTCTGGTCATTAAATGTAAGCCATTAACATGAACAGGCTTGAAGGCAACTCTGTAGGACGGTCCTAGGGAACAGCAGGGTCTGCCAAATTCCCAGATTCCCACTGCTTGGCTTACAGTGGCTGACTGTCCCATTTTACCTGGGACTCTCTTTTTTTTTCCCTAAAGCGCTGAAAACCCCATGTTCTGGGAAACTCCTCCTTAGTCCTAAGCAAACTGGGACAGTGGTTGGTCACTGTGGCTCTTCCCTTGATTCAACAGGAGGCTGAACATGCTTCTTATTGGGTGTAGTGGGTTGAACTGTGTCCCCTCAAAAGATATGTCCAAATCCTAACCCTCAGAACCTGTGAATATGACCTCATAAAAAAAAGGAGGCTGGGCGCGGTGGCTCACATCTATAATCCCACCACTTTGGGAGGCTGAGGTGGGTAGATCACTTGAGGTCAGGAGTTCAAGACCAGCCTGGCCAACACAGTGAACCCCTGTCTCTACTAAAAATACCAAACTTAGCTGAGCGTGGTGGCAGGTATCTGTAATCCCAGCTACGCAGGAGGCTGAGACAGGAGAATCACTTGAACCTGGGAGGCAGAGGTTGCAGTGAGCTGAGGTTGTACCACTGCACTTCAGCCTGGGCTACAGAGTGAGACTCTGTCTCAAAAAAAAAAAAAAAAAGGAGAGGAAGATTTGAGACCCAGGAACGCAAAGATCACACATGAACTGAAGCAGGGGCTGGAGCCATGCAGACAAGCCCAGGACGGCCTATGGCCACTGCAAGCTGGAGGAGGCAGGAAGGATCCTCCTTAGAGCCGCTTTCCTAGGAACCAGCCCTGCCCACATTGACTTCAGACTTCCGCCCTCCAGCGCTGTGAGACACCTGCCTGCAGGAAGCTGCTCAGCTTGTGGCAGTTGTTGGGAAGGGGAGTACCCCAGGACATCTCTCTTGCACTGCACCATCCCTATCCCCCGACTCACCTTCCGCTCTGCCAGTATCCTCCGTGAAAGAACAGGAAGAAAGGCAAGGCTGCAAAACCAAGCAGGGGCACATGGGCGGGGCCGGCCCTGCGGAGCTCTGCCACTGGACCCCCAGCCCCGGGACCCCCGGCCCCGGGACCCCCGGCCCCTTCACTGACCACCTTCAGCCGCCTTGTTGGGAAAGTAGATGTCCACTCTCTCCCCTTCGCCATCTCCATAGGGAACGTGCAGCAGATTCTTCCATGTGGCCCGGGCCCTCTCGGTAGCTGTCTCAGAAATGAACAAGTCACCGTCAGCACAAGCTCAGGTGGCGGCAGCTTCTATTTCAGCTCGGATAGAAACCTTCCCGCTGAAAGCTCCCTGAAGTTGATGTGTGAGCTTTCGCTCTGAGCCCCTCCCATGGAAAGAAGACTCCCAGTCCTGACGCCTGTCAACCGGTGAACCGTGGTTTTGCAAGGACTCTTTTCAGCACGACTTTACTACACACTTATATGCTTCTAGGGAAGGGTCCTCCCTTGCCTCCTGCAGCTCTTGGTGGCTCTAGGCAATCCTAGGCCTGTGGATACATCACTCCAGTCGCCTCTGCCTCCTCCAGTCTCTGCCTCCGTCTTCACGTGGTCCCCTCCCTGTGTGCCCTTCCCTCTTCTGTCTCTTAGCGGGACACCACTTATGGGATTTAGGGTCCACACTAACCCAGAATGACTTTTCTTTAGCTAGTAACACCCACAGAGATGGCCTTTCAAATAAGGAAATACCAGGGGGCGCTGTAATCCCAGCACTTTGGGAAGTTGAGGTGGGCAGATCACCTGAGGTCAGGAGAGTTCAAAACCAGCCTGGCCAACATGGCGAAAACCCATCTCTACTAAAAATACAAAAACTAGCTGGGTGAAGTGGCGGGTGCATGTAATCCCAGCTACTTGGGAGGCTGAGGCGGGAGAATCACTTGAACCCAGAGGCAGAGGTTGCAGTGAACTGAGATCACACCACTGCACTCCAGCCTGGGTGACAGAGCAAGACCCTGTCTCAAACAAAACAAAAGAAAACACCAAATAAGGATACAGGTTCCCAGGGTTAGGATTTGGACATGTCTCTTTTTTTGGTGTCGTGGTGGGGGTCACCTTTATTTGGCACTGCAGATGCTAAGTGTTTTACATAACACAATTTTCAGAATTCTAGCTAGTCAGCAGAGACCTAAGGCCTCTGGGGGCCATTGTGCAGGTCCATGCCCCACCTTTCACATCCTGCACCCCTAGGATCCAGACACCCGCTTCTCACAGCTGTGTTCAGGCACCATCAGGGGACCCTTGGGGTGCTGGGTTGATCTCCCCAAAAGAGGTGGAATCCAGCTCTCTGTAGAACTTGCATCTCAGAAAGGGCTCAGTGTATTACCCTGCAACTTGGGGTCCCTGTCCCTGGAGGCCCCCTGGTCCCCAACCTTGGTGGCCCCAGTAGGCCTAGAAAAAAAGGACTGTGCTTCCCTCGGGTGAGTCATTCATTCTGCAACTCCAGAAGCGTAAATACAGCAGAGGAAGAAAGAAGCCTGGGACTGAACACTCCTAGGAATTGCGTCTATCCCAGCATGCAGGAATGGCATGTATGCCAGCATTCGGGAATGGCGGCTATGCCAGCATTCGGGAATGGGGGTTATGCCAGCATGTGGGAATGGCATGTATGCCAGCGTGCAGAACTATAACGCAGGCTGTCTCCACTTCGGCTGGATGGATGAAAGTGGAGGGAATCAAAGGGAAGCTGCCCATATGCCAAACCCAGGCAGGAAGCTGCCTTAGCCGAACACTAGCAAAGCTGCAAAACCTGTTTTGCCAGCACCCAAGTTACCAGCCACTGTCCCAGATGGGCTCCCTGTGTACCGACAAGAAGCTATCTATGTACAGATGAGGAAACATCACCCAGAAATATGAAGTGAAATTGGCAGGGTGGAAATGTGTATACTACATGGCCATTTGGATGAAGGGAGGGGAGTCTATGTCCATATTAACAGCAGTGGCCAGGGGGGCCGGGGAACTGGGAGGATGAAAGGGAGGAGGAGGGGACATTTCACTGAAAAGCCTTGTGTAGTTTTTGTTTTGTTTCGTTTATTTGAGATGGAGTCTTGCTCTGTCACCCAAGCTGGAATCCAGTGACACAATTTCGGCTCACTGCAACCACCACCTCCTGGGTTCAAGCCATTCTTCTGTCTCCGCCTTCCAAGCAGCTGAGACTATGGGGGAATGCCACCATGCCCAGCTAATTTTTTTTTTCTTTGAGACAGAGCTTTGCTCTTCTCACCCAGGCTGGAGTGCAATGGTGCAATCTCCGCTCACTTCAATCTGTGCCTCCTGGGCTCAAGCAATTCTCCTGCCTCAGCCAGGATTACAGGCACCCACCACCACGCCCAGCTAATTTTTTTTGGTATTTTTAGTAGAGATGGGGTTTCGCCGTGTTTGCCAGGTTGGTCTCGAACTCCTGACCTTGCATGACATGCCTGCCTCGTCCTCCCAAAAGTGCTGGGATTACAGGTGTGAGCCATTGTGCCTGGCCCCAGCTAATTTTTGTATTTTTAGTAAAGATGGGGTTTCATGGTATTGGTCAGGCTGGTCTTGAACTCCTGAATTCACTTTTTATTTTTGAGACATGGTTTCACTCTGTCGCACAGGCAGGAGTGTAGTGGTGCAATCTCAGCTCACTGCAGCCTTGATTTCCCAGGTTCAAACAAGCCTCCCACCTCATCCACCAGAGTAGCTAAGACTACAGGTGTATGCCACCACGCCTGGCTAATATTTGTATTTTTTGTAGAGACAGGGTTTCGCCATGTTGCCCAGGCTGTTCTCGAACTCCAAGGCTCAAGTGATCCTCCCACCTTAGCCTCCCAAGTAGATGGGACCACAGGCATGCAACACCACACCCAGCTAATTTTTTTTTGTTTTTTGAGACAGAGTTTTGCCTTGTTGCCCAGGCTGGAGTGCAATAGCGTGACCTTGGCTCACTGCAACTTCCTCCTCCTGGGTTCAAGTGGTTCTCCTGCCTCAGCCTCCCAAGTAGCTAAGATTACAAGCGTGCGCCACCACACTCAGGTAATTTTGTATTTTTAGTAGAGATGGAGTTTCTCCATATTGGTCAGGCTGGTCTCGAACTCCCTACCTCAGGTGATCCGCCCACCTCAGGTGATCCACTTACCTCAGGTGAGCCGCCCACTTCAGGTGATATGCCCACCTCGGCCTCCCAGAGTGCTGAGATTACAGGCGTGAGCCACTGCACTCGGCCAACCCAGTTAATTGAAAAATTTTTTAAAAATGTAAACACAGTTCTTGCTGTGTTGCCCAGCTGGTTTCGAACTCCTGGGCTCAAGCTGTCCTCCTGTTTCAGTTTCCTAAAGTCTAGGATTACAGGAGCGCGCCACTGGACCCAGCCTCCTCTCTTTCTCAAATCACATCTGATCATCAGGAAATCCTTGGACTCCCCTCCACTGCTTGTCCTGGGCCTATAGCCTCCTCCCCACCTGCACCGAGACCACTGTGGTTGGATCCCCCTTAGGCTGTTCCCTAGAAGGCAGCAGCTGCTTCTCTAGGCTCTTCCAGCTTCTACCCGGACTCCCGACAGCCCCACACGTGAGCTGCTTATAACACGCTCACATCCACCCTAGGTTCCTGCCTGAGTCAGCCTGGGCGGCTATAACAAAATACTACAGATGGGGCAGACTTAGAACAACAGAAATTTTATCTTCTCACAGTTCTGCAGACTGGAAGTCCAAGATCAAGGTGCCAGCAGCGTTGGTGTCTGATAAGCCTCAGGGCTGCAGACCTGCCACCTAGACTCTGCTGAAAGGTACCTGGGCAGCCTCCCGGGCTATGCCACCACTAACACCCCTCTGTGAACAGCCTTGTACACGCATTACCACACCACTTGCAAGCATCTGTAGGGCATACTCTCAGGGGCGGAATACTGGGTCAAAAGGAAGACGCATCTGTCATTTCAAGGCCACTGCCAGCCGTCCTCCAGGGGGGTTTGCCAACAACCCTGCCCCCAGCACAGTGTGAAGACGACGCGCCTCACAGGCTCATCACAAGGTCGAGATTTAATTAACACAGGAGTTCTTAAAGTGTATAAATGGACTAGATTAATGTAGTGCTACACCTAAGAAAAACATCATGAAATGTATGTTCTAAATGGAATAGCAATTAAAGCCAAGTGGCTGCAGGTGTTCATTATCGGGCAGAAGCCTCCTCAGCTACTGAAAATTCTGCTGACCCCAAGAAAGAGAAATTGCCTCTCTCTAGGTGAGGACAGCTGGGGTGCAGTGACAGAGAATGAAGTGCCCCCACAGAGGGCCCTCCAGGCCGTGAACCCCAGGACAAGGACGCAGAAGGGCTTCAGCAAGACACCCCAGAACCAACCTTGCGGCAAGCTTCCTTCCTCATTAAAGCAAACGCTGCGCTGCTGTTATTTACAACTCAAGCTATGAGGAAATCGTGCTATGAACATGCATGTAAACGTGCTTGTTTGAGTACCTGTTTTCAATTGCTTTGGGTTAGACATAATTTTTTTTTTTTCTTTTTCAGACAGAGTTTTACTCTTGTTGCCCAGGCTGGAGTGCAGTGGTGCGACCTCGGCTCACTGTAAGCTTTCCCTCCCGGGTTCAAGCGATTCTCCTACTTCAGCCTCCCAAGTAGCTGAGGTTATAGGCATGTGCCACCATGCCTGGCTATTTTTGTATTTTTACTAGAGACGGGGTTTCGCCATGTTGGGCCAGGCCGGTCTCGAACTCCTGACCTCAAGTGATCCGCCCACCTTGGCCTCCCAAAGTACTGGGATTACAGCTGTGAGCCACTGCGCCTGGCCTGGAAGAAATAATTTGTTTTCTTTTTCTTTCTTTTGTTTTTTTGACAAAAGGTCTTGCTTTGTTGCCCAGCCTGGAATGCAGTGGTGTAGTCTTGCCTCACTGCAGCCTCTGCCTCCCAGGTTCAAGCGATTCTCCTGCCTCAGCCTCCAGAGTAGTTGGGATTACAGGCAGGCCCCACCATGCCCAGCTATTTTTGTGTTTTTAGTAGAGACAGGGTTTCATCATGTTGACCAGGCTGGTCTTGAACTCCCGACTTCAAGTGATCCCCCACCTTGACCTCCCAAAGTGCTGGGATTACCGGCATGAGCTGCTGCATACAGCCCCACAGTCCGGTTTTTAATACCATGCACAGCATTAGAAATTATTAGTAAAAATACATTTTACAGTCTGCAAAATGCTGTATATATTTTTTGTCCAGATACAAAAGCTCAAATTCTACATGATTTCATTTAAATGAGGTCCCTAGAGAAGTCAAATTCATAAAGACAAGAAGTACAATGGTGGCTGCTAGGGGCAAGGGGAGGGGGGAGTGAGTGTTTACACAGGACAGTTTCTTTCTCTTTCTTTTTTTTTTTGAGACAGAGTCTCACTCTGTTGACCAGACTGCAGGGTCACAGTAAAACAAATTTAAAAACTAGTGTAGGCCAGGCACGGTGGCTCAAACCTATAACCCCAGCACTTTGGGAGGCTGAGGCAAGGTGGATCACGAGGTCAGGAGTTCAAGAACAGCCTGACCAACATGGAGAAACCCGTCTCTACTAAAAGTACAAAATTAGCCAGGCATGGTGGCACATGCCTGTAATCCTAGCTGCTCAGGAGGCTGAGGCAGGAGAATCACTTGAACCTGGGAGGCGGAGGTTGCAGTGAGCCAAGATTGCACCACTGTACTCCAGTCTCAGCAACAAGAACGAAACTCTGTCTCAAAAAAAAGAAAGAAAGAAAAGGCGGTGGGGTACGCCTGTAATCCCAGCACTTTGGGAGGTCGAGAAGGGGGCGGCAGATCACCTTAGGTTGGGAGTTATAGACTAGCCTGGCCAATATGGTAAAACCCATCTCTACTAAAAATACAAAAAAAATAGCCGAGCGTGGTGGTGGGCACCTGTAATCCCAGCCACTTGGGAGACTGAGGCAGGAGAATCACTTGAAACCAAGGACGCAGAGGATGCAGTAAGCCAAGATAGAGCCACTGCACTCCAGCCTGCGTGTGACAGAGCGAGACCTCGTCTTAAAAAAAAAGGCTGGGCATGGTGGCTCACACCTGTAATCCCAGCACTTTGAAAGGCTGAGGCGGGCGGATCACGAGGTCAAGAGATCGAGACCATCCTGGCCAACATGGTGAAATCCCGTCTCTACTAAAAATACAAAAATTAGCTGGGCGTGGTGGTGCGTGCCTATAGTCCCAGCTACTCAGGAGGCTGAGGTAGGAGAATTGCTTGAACCTGGGAGGCAGAGGTTGCAGTGAGCCAAGATCATGCCACTGTACTCCAGCCTGGCAACAGAGTGAGACTGTCTAAAACAAAAAAAGGCTTCATTGCCTTTTTTTTTTCTCCCTGAGACAGGGTCTCACTCTGTTACCCAGGCTGGAGTGCAGTTATGCAATCTCAGCTCACTGCAACCTCTGCCTCCCAGGTTCAAGCAATTCTCATGCCTTAGTTCCCGAGTAGCTGGGATTACAGGTGTCAGCTAATTTTTGTATTTTTTGTAGAGATGGGGTTTTGCCATGTTGGCCAGGCTGATTCTTGAACTCCTGGCCTCAAGTGATATGCCCGCTGCAGCCTCCCAAAGTATTGCTTTTTATGAATAGTGACCTCATTCCACATTCAGTAGTGGAGGAGGAACGTTCCTCTGTTCACTTCACCTCCCTATGCCAACCACAGCATGCAGCCTTAAGGGCCTGGGCATGGCTGGCCGAGCAGGAAAGGCCAGGCATGGTCAACCGAGCCATGGACCTTCCTTGGACCTCTCCTGCCTCCACCAGTCCCTGCAGCAAGGGGTCCTGGGCACTTGCCCCTGAGCAGGGGTTTTACTTTGGGAAATGGCCCTTGAGGCCCAGGTAGTGCAGTGCAGCCCCCGCATTCCCAGCATTCTGAACCACTGCCACATGCTAAAGGCCACCCAATGCGGCCAAGGAGAGGTCACACGGTTACCTTCAATTCCTATCTGTGAGTAGGTCCTCAAGGCTTCCTCCGCTCCCAGGTGGACAGCCCATTGGCTAGGGAGGTACTGATGCTCCAGCTCCTGTGGGACAAGGACACGAGGTTCCGTAAGATTTCCTTCTCAACAGAGTGTGTCTCTCCCCACTGTCCATGCCTCGCTGCTCCTGTCTGCCTTAGAAGCCCCCTCTCTGCCTTAGAAGCCCCCTCCCCAGTATCCCAGGGTCTCCGAGATGCCCTTGGATTCATGGTCTACAGGTATACCAGCGACAGCTGTGCCCTTAGGCAGCTGGCAGCCTGTGGGTAACCCCCCACATGGGCACCAAGGAAGGAGAGCCGTGCAAACCCCAGGCACAATTAGTGCCTGAAGAATATCTTAGTTTATCGTGTTATTACTCAGCTATTTCCTTTACATAATCCTTTATATATAATCATATATTAGTTTATAAAATTAGTGCCTGAAGTATAACCTGCTGCTTACATATATCTAGCTTATATAACCATACTTAGTACTTATATCTAGCATACTTAGTTACATATAATCTTTCTGTGTAATCATACAGGTATTGTAGTCCGAGCTGCACTGATACATTTAGTGCTGATTTATAGAATCCTCCCATATAACCACATAGTAGTTTGTAGTAGGAGGGATGCCTAGAGCAGTCACAGAACAGAAGCAGCACATGGGAAAACAGCCAGACCAGGACAAGAACCAAAGACCCAGGTGGTGGCGTCCCTGCCCGAAAGGGCATACGCTGTATGGCAGGCTTGGAGCAAGAGCCTCTCCTCCTGATAAAGGAGTTGTAGTGCCTTGCATCCAGTTCCTGTGGAAAGCAGGCCTCAGGCCTGAGATCCTGCAAATAACTGAGAGAGAAGAACCCCTCTGGTGTGACCAGTCACCTCAGCTGTACACTTGTCAGTCTTTTCTCACTTCTGTGCTAGCTCAAAGAATCCTCCCATAAATATCTTAAGAGAAGAGCACAAGTCTGTCAGCTCCCACTGCATTGGCTTATGGTATCCTTCTATTAGAAATCCTTTGAAGTCTCCAGCCCCCAGATAAGAAGTGTTGCACACGACACCTGTTGCACACAGCCCACCTCCTTGCCTCGGTGACCTAATGGGGGTGGACCCTTTTTCTGTACACGACCCTCTACTATTGCACATGGCACGGCCCCCTGCTGCACACAGCCCACCTCTCTGCCTAGGTGACATAATGGGGTGGCCCCCTCGCTTGTGACTCACGTGATTATGTATGCCCTATCACTGAGCCTATAGATGATGACCTCACTTATCACCCTTTCCCCTGCTTGTACCATAAATACAAATGCTTCTGGACGTTCTGGGCCTCGCCTGTCTCCGCTCACAGGTGGCGTGGCCCCCGAGTCCAGATGCTCTTCTCCAGTTCTTCAGTATCCTGTCTCTTTACTTCTCAGATCTGCATCTCAGCACAGCATAAGGGACACCCCACGACCCTGTGGGGCCAACAGCCCTACAACAGCCCTAAGGGGAGATGAAGTCCCCCAAACGAATCCAGTTAATGCCATCATTAACTGGATGCCCGGAAGAGCTGCCTGGCCCAGTGGTTCATGCCTGTAATCCCAGCACTTTGGGCGGCCAAGGCGGGTGAATCACCTGAGGTCAGGAGTTCGAGACCAGCCTGGTCAACATGGTAAAACCCCATCTTTACTGAAAATACAAAAATTAGCCGAGCGTGATGGGGTGCGCCTGCAATCCCAGTTACTCAGGAGACTGAGGCAGGAGAATCACTTAAGCCAGGGAGGCAGAGGCTGCAGTGAGCGGAGATCGCACCACTACACTCCAGCCTGAGTAACAGAGCAAGACTCCATCCCCCTCCCCCAAAAAAGGAGGAGCTGATCTACCCTGAGAGGGTGTTATCCTGACTGCAGGAGGTAACTGCATAGTCAAAGGCACAGAGGTGAGGAGGAAGGAATTGAAGGTCACTTTGCAAATGCTGGCGGTCTGCATGGCTACCGTACAGAGGTGAGGCTGGGAGGCTGGGTTGGAGGAGGAGGGGCCGTGGATGTTGGGCTAACATGTTCACACTTTATGCAGGAAGTAACAAGGAACCACTCTGAGGCAGTTTGGAGAATTTTTTTAAAAAACAGAAAAGGCTGCATGTGGTGGTTCATGCCTGTAATCCCAGTACTTTGGGAGGCCAAGGTAGGCGGGTCACTTGAGTCCAGGAGTTCCAGACCAGCCTGGGCAATAAGGCGGAACACCGTCTCTACAAAAATATGAAAAATTAGCCAGGCATGGTGGTGAGGGAGGCTAAGGCAGGAGAATCGCTTGAGCCCAGGAAGCAGAGTTTATAGTGAGCCAAGATTGCGCCACTGCATTCCAGCCTGGAAGACAGAGCAAGTCCCTTCTCAAAAAAGAACAACAACAAAAAAAGGACTGGGTGCAGTGGCTCACACCTGTAATCCCAGCACTTTGGGAGACCAAGGTGTGTAGGGCTGTGGAGGTCCCACAGGGTCGTGGGGTGTCCCTTATGTTGTGTTGAGGTGCAGGATTCAAGAAGTAAAGAGACAAGACACTGAAGAACTGGTGAAGAGCATCGGGACTCGGGGGGCCATACCACCTGTGAGCGTAAGGCCCCCAAATGCCCAAGAGCATTTGTATTTATTAGGTACAAGCAGGGGGCAGGGTTGTGAGTGAGGTCACCATCTACTGGCTTAGTAATAGGGCATACACAATCATGGTGAGTTACAAGCGAGGGGACCACCCCGTTATGTCACCTGGGGAGAGAGGTGGGCCCTGCGCAGCAGGGGGCTGTGCCATTCGCAGTAGTAGAGGGTCAGGTACAGAAAAGGGGTCCACCCTCATTAAGTCACCTAGGGAAGGAGGTGGGCTGTGTGCAACAGGTGTTGTGCGTAACACTTCTTATCTGGGGGCTAGAGACTTCAAAGGATTTCTAATACAAGAATACTGTAAGCTTAATGCAGTGGGAGCTGACAGACTTGTGCTCTTCTCTTAAGATATTTATGGGAGGATTCTTTGAGCTAGCACAGAAGTGAGAAAAGACTGACCGGTGTACAGCCGAGGTGACTGGTCACACCAGAGGGGTTCTTCTCCCTCGGTTATTTGCAGGATCTCAGGCCTGAGGCCTGCTTTCCACAGGAACTGGATGCAAGGCACTACAACTCCTTTATCAGGAGGAGAGGCTCTTGCTCCAAGCCTGCCATACAACGTATGCCCTTTCAGGCAGGGACGCCACCGCCTGGGTCTTTGGTTCTCTTCCTGGTCTGGCTGTTTTCCCATGTGCTGCTTCTGTTCTGTGACTGCTCTAGGCATCCCTCCTACTACAAACTACTACATGGTTATATGGGAGGATTCTATAAACCAGCACTAAATGTGTCAGTGCAGCTCCGATTACAATACCTATATGATTACACAGCAAGATTATATAGAACTAAGTATGCTAGATATATGTAAAAAGTAAGTCACTCTTCAAGCACTAATTCTATAAACGAATATGATTATATATGAAGGATTATATAAAGGAAACAGCTGAGCAACAATACTATAAGATATTCTTCAGGCACTAGTTGTGCCTGGGTTCTCCTTCCTCGGTGCCCATGGGGGGTGTTACCCACAAAGGTGGGTGGATCACCTGAGGTCAGGAGTTCAAGACCAGCCTTGCCAACATGGTGAAACCCTGTCTCTACTAAAAATACAAAAATTAGCTGGGCACAGTGGCAGGTGCCTGTAATCTCAGCTACTCGGAGGCTGGGGCAGGAAAATTGCTGGAACCTGGAAGGTGGAGGTTGCAGTGAGCAGAGATTGCACCATTGCACTCCAGCCTGGGCAACAGAGCAAGACTCTTGTCTCAAAAAAAAAAAAAGAAGAAAGAAAAAAGAAAGACAGTAACAAGGAACCAGATTTTGAAGGGCTCAAAGCCATCATGAGAAATGGGAAGTCAGCGTGGCCTCATGGAAAGGCCTGGTGTCAAATGCCATCACTTACTTGCTGTTTTATCCTGAACAAGTTATTTAGTCTCTGGGATTCAGTTCCCTTACTGGTAGAAGGCATCTATCCAGGACAGGCGCAGTGGCTCACGCCTGTAATCCCAGCACTTTGGGAGGCTGAGACAGGTGGATCACTTGAGGCCAGGAGTTCGAGACCACCCTGCCAATATGTCGAAACCTCGTCTCTACTAAAAATACAAGAATTAGCCGGGTATGGTGGCAGGTGCCTGTAATCCCATTCTACTCAGGAAGCTGAGGCAGGAGAATGGCTTGAACCTGGGAGGCGGAGGTTGCAGTGAGCCAAGATCATGCCACTGCGCTCCAGCCCGGGCAACAGAGTGAGACTTCGTCTCAAAAAAAAAAAAAAGGAGGCATATCCAAATCACAAGGTTAAAAGAGATAAGGCATGCGAGTACATAAAGCAAGCCCTCAGTGTGGCTTGCTTCTTTCTCCCAGTGAAGAGCTGTTTGTCAGAGGTCCTCGGATCTGTTCAATCTGTATCTGGAAAGGTTATTACCTGTAAGGTCCTTATAGCCATACCTGGCACACTCTGTGATCACTACCATCATCTTTGTTGCTGTTATTTATGGTCAGGATTATGCCAATGGGTTTCTTTGTTGTTGTTGTTGTTGTTTTTTAACTGGTATTTCTTTTTTTTTAACCCCACAGCTATTCTGTTTTGTCTTCTTCAGCCTGTCCCACATAAGCACAGACCCATAACCTCAGATCAAGGTCCAGAACTTTGGCCCCTAACCTCCTGCGGGTCTACGGACTTTTTTTTTTTTTTTGAGATGAAGTCTCGGTTTTTCACCCAGGCTCCCAGACTGGAATGCAATGGCGACTTCGGCTCACTGCAACCTCCGCCTCCTGGGTTCAAGTGATTTTCCTGTCTCAGCCTCCTGAGTAGCTGGGATTACAGGTGCACAGCCCACGCCTGGCTAATTTTTGTATTTTGAGTACAGACGGGGTTTCATCATGTTAGCCAGCCTGGTCTCAAACTCCTGACCTCATGATCCACCCACCTTGGCCTTCCAAAGTGCCGGGATTACGGGCGTAAGCCACTGCGCCTAGGTGGCTCTACGGATATTATTAGCACAGCCAGGACTTCAATTTTCTCTATTCTGAAAATCAGGCTAACATAAATCTTTAGGAGAAGGTAAAATACAACGTGGTGACCAAGCACTGGGGGCCTGGCACACACTAGGCGCTCAGCACTCCCACAGGTGTGGTCTACACGGCTTCTAAGCTTCCTTCTTAGAATTCCAATCTAATCAGTAAGTTAACTCCACCCCAGTCCCTCAGTCCCTCCCTGCAATCCACCTACCTCTGCAGACATCGTCTTCCAAGGAGCCTCGCCTGGAAGACCCACACCGGACACCTCCATCGCGCCGTCTACAGCGGGATAGGTGTGCGTCCCGCCGGTTTATATGGCCTGAGCCCCGACTCGCTCCGCCCCTTTAAACTTGGTGGGCGGAGCGAGGCGGGGCTCAGGCCAGGCCCCACCCCGATAGGCCATGCCCAAGCCCTCCCAGGCCCCGCGCGCGAGTCCCGGATCCCTCCCACGAGGGGGCGGGCTGAGGTAACATTTCCCGCCAGGACCGCTGGCGGGTGCTGATTGGCCCCGGGGCGGCGGGGCTCGCGCTGATTGGCCCCAGGGCGGCGCGGCTCGGCCAGCACGCCGTGGTTAAAAGCCGGAGGCGCGAGCCGCGGGGGCTTCCTGCGGGGCGGCTGTGGACAGTTCTTGGGTCCGTGAACTTCCGGAGACGCTATGAGCTGCGTGAACCTGCCCACCGTGCTGCCCGGATCCCCCAGCAAGACCCGGGGACAGATCCAGGTGCGGGGGCCGGGGCTGTGCGGGGCTGAGGATGAGGGGATCGGGGTGACGGCCTGTGCCCGGGCATCCGCGCAGGGCGGGCCCCCAAGTGATCTCACTTTCTCTCCTAGGTGATTCTCGGGCCGATGTTCTCTGGAAAAAGGTAACGGCTTCGCGGGGCTGGGGTGGTCCTCCTTCCTCTTCCCCGGGGACCCTTGTCCCTGCCTTCCCTTCCCCTAGAAGCACCGGCACAGCCTCCCACAGCTCCCGCCCAGGATTCTCCTCCTCCCTGGAATTCGGTCCAAGAGGAAGCCCCTCCCACAGGGACGCCGCTCCCTCCTGAGCGGGTCACAGCGGGTCACAGCTGATCATAGCTTGGCCCTCTTCCCTGTCAGGTCCTCTGGGAAGGGGGCGACCGACCCCTTGTGCCCACATAGGCCAGGCCTTTCTGTACACCCCTCTTCCATGTGGCTGTTTCCTTATAAGGCCAAGGAAACGCCACGGCTCTCTGCACAGAGGAGTCTGAAGCCGGGGAGCCTCTGCTCTCTTGAGGTGATAGAACCATTCCCTGATCCAGCTAGTGAGATTCCTGAGTAAACTACCCACCCACCACCATCCCTTTTGTTTTGTTTTTGGAGAAGCAGGATCTTGCTGTGTTGCCCAGGCTGGTCTGGTCTCAATTCTCTCACCTCGGCCTCCCAAGTAGCTGGGACTACCGGCGTGCACCACCCCACCCAGCTAATTTTATTTTATTTTTGTAGAGCTAGGGGTCTTGCTCTGTTGCCCAGCTGGTCTTGAACTCCTGGTCTCAAGCGATCCTCCTGCTTCGGCCTCCCAAAGTGCTGGAATTACAGACGTTAGCCACCATGCCCTGCCCAAACATTCTTAATGTGGCCCTGGGGATCACCTCAGTTCAAACCCCTGGCTCAGGAAGATGAGGCTCAGGGTTGGACTTTTTTTTTTTTTTGAGATGGAATGTTGCTCTGTCGCCCAGTCTGGAGTGCAGTGGCACAATCTCGGCTCACTGCCACCTCAGCCTCCCCGGTTCAAACAATTCTCTTGCCTCAGCCTCCTGAGTAGTTGAGATTACAGGCGTGCGCCACCACACCCGCCTAATTTTTGTATTTTTAGTGGAGATGGGGTTTCATCATGTTGGTCAGGCTGATCTTGAACTCCTAACCTCGTGATCCGCCCCCCTCGGCCTCCCAGAATGCTGGGATTACAGGCATAAGCCACCTCGCCCTGCCAGGGTTGGACTTCTGGGACCCAGAAGCAAGTGATTTTGACACGGCACACAAAGGCTTTCGGAAGTTACTTTAGAAAAGCTCTAGGATGGGCTCGGTGGCTCAAGCTTGTAATCCCAGCACTTTGGAAGGCTGAGGCAGGTGAATCACTTGAGGTCAGGAGTTTGAGACCAGCCTGGCCAACATGGTGAAACCTTGTCTCTACTGAAAAAAATACGAAAATTATCTGGGTGTGGTCGCAGGCTCCTGTAATCCCAGCTACTCTGGAGGTTGAGGCAGGAGAATTGCTTGAACCCAGGCAGCGGGGGTTGCAATTAGCTGAGATGGCGCCACTGTGCTCTAACCTAGGCGACAGAGTGAGACTCTGCCTCAAGAAAAAGAAAGAAAAGCTCTGAATTCTGGGAACAACTCTGGGATGAGGTTACTTTGGAATGCAGCTGCAGGTCCCCTCTACATGTGGCCTTTGCCTCTCTCCCTTCCCCACTACATCCCGGAGAAGCTTGCTCCTCCCACGCTTCCTGGGACCACCTGAGTATCATTCCTAGACACCTTCCCCAAAGAGAATTCTGACTTGCAACCCTCTTGGTAGGGATCTTATACCCTGCCTGCTCTGCCCTGCTCTTTCCCGGCTGTGGTGGGCTCAGGCTGCATACCACTAGGGGGGCAATGAGGAGTCAGCCTTGTTGGGGAGAGGGTCTCCTTCTCCCACTCCTCCCGCCGTGGACCTCACCTGACTCTCTCTCCTCTTGCAGTACAGAGCTGATGAGGCGCGTCCGTCGCTTCCAGATTGCTCAGTACAAGTGCCTGGTGATCAAGTACGCCAAAGACACTCGCTACAGCAGCAGCTTCTGCACACATGACCGGTCAGTCCCTGCCCCTGCGGTCCTGTCCAGTGGAAAATCACAAGGCACAAGGCACACTGTTGGAGCTCTCTTTAGTGGGGATGGTTAATCATGCTGGCCAGGCATTGAACGAACCAGTTCAGACCAGCACACGTTCCAACGTGCTTGGCAAGCTGGTGCCCACTCTCCATTCCCTGGGCGAGAGCCAGTGGTTCTCATCTGGGGGTGATTTTGCCCCCAGGGTCCATTTGGCAATGTCTGAAGACATTTCTAGTTGTTGCAACCGGAGAGGGGAGAGGATGCTGCTGGCCTTTAATGTGTAGAGGTCAGGGACACTGCTGCTGAGGGTCCTACAGTGCTGGGATTACAGGCGTGAGCCATAGCACCCGGCCCGTTTGTTTTTGAGACAGGGTCTCTCTACGTCACCCAGGCTGGAGTGCAATGGCTCAATCCTAGCTCACTGTTATGTAACCCTAAACCCTTCAGCTCAAGTGATCCTCCCACCTCAATGCCCTGAGTAGGTGGGACTACAGGTGCATACCACCATGCCCAGCTAATTTTTAGATTTTTGTCAGACAGCGTCTTACTGTGTTACCCAGCCTGGTCTTGGACTCCTGAGTTCAAGTGATCCTCCCATCTTGGCCTCCCCAAAGTGCTAGGATTACAGGCATGAGCTGTTGTGCCTGGCTAGAATACAGATGTTAAAAATTTATATTTTGTAACACAGTTGATATAAGGACGAGTATAACCCAAGCCCAGTTCTAGTTATTCATTCTTCTGAATTTTAAAAGGGAACATTTGGCTGGCCCCTAATGGTATTATGGGCCTGGTACCTGACGAAATTGGCCTTGTCTGCCCCCAGCTCACTCAACAGTGGAAGAGTTTCTAGTCTCATTGAGCTTTGTATTGGACACTACTAATTTCTAATCCAAAGCATCAAGTGAACTGGCTTTTATAAATAACTGGTTTTCCTCTTTGGGAGGCCGGGGTGGGCAGACCACATAAAGTTAGGAGTTTGAGACCAGCCTGGGCAACATGATGAAACCCCTTCACTAAGAAAAATATAAAAATTAGCAGGGCATGGTGGCATGTGCCTGTAGTCCCAGCTACTCCTGAGGCTGAGGCGGGAGAATTGTTTGAACTCCTTGAGAATTGGGAAGTGGAGATTGCAGCTAGCCGAGGTGGTACCGCTGCACTCCAGCCTGAGCAACAGAGCAAGACTCTGTCTCAAGAAAATTAATTAATTAAGAAATAAAAAAAAAAAAGAAAATTAAATAATTATTTAATTAAATAACTGGTTTTCTGGACAAGCCTTTCCCATAGGTTGTGGGAAAATCCCTGCTGGGTGAACACTGATCCTGCTTTGCATGTAGCAGGTCATTGCGACAGGAGTCGTTCCCTGGCCCCTGCATCCTGGCTCTGGCCTTCCTGGCTTTGCTGACGCTCTGGCTTTCTCTTCCCAGGAACACCATGGAGGCGCTGCCTGCCTGCTCGCTCCGAGACGTGGCCCAGGAGGCCCTGGCAGTGGCTGTCATAGGCATTGACGAGGGGCAGTTTGTAAGTTGGCTTGTCCTGGTGTCACTCTTCCTGCCAGCTCCTGCTCTGTCCTCCATTTTTCCCCACTGGTTTGGAGGTTGTCTGATCTGTTAGTAAAATAACAAGGTTAAATAGCTACAACTAGTGTTGGAATACTCTCTGAAGGCCCCTTTCTAGTTTCCCTGTCATAGTCATGTAGGTTTCATTTTGCCTTTGTTTTTGAGATGGAGTTTTGCTCTTGTTGCCCAGGCTGGAGTGCAATGGCGCAATCGCATTTCACCACAACCTCCACCTCCCCGATCAAGCGATTTTCCTGTCTTAGCCTCCCAAGTAGCTGTGATTACAGGCATGTACCACCACGCCTGGCTAATTTTGTATTTGTAGTAGAGACAAGGTTTCTCCATGTTGGCCAGGCTGGTCTTGAACTCCCAACCTCAGGTGAATCTGCCCACCTCAGCCTCCCAAAGTGCTGGGATTACAGGTGTGAGCCAGTGCGCCCAGCCTTTTGTGTGTGTGTGTGTGTGAGATGGAGTCTTGCTCTGTCACCCAGACTGGAATGTAGTGACTTGCCTCCACCTCCTGAGTTCAAGCAATTCTCCTACCTCAGCCTCCTGAGTGGCTGGGGTCACAGGCATGCACCACCATGCCTGGCTAATTTTTGTTTTATTTATTTATGAGATGAGGTTTCACCATGTTGGCTAGGATGGTCTTGATCTTTTGACCTTGTAATCCGCCCACCTTGGCCTCCCAAAGTGCTGGGATTACAGGTGTGAGCCACCGCACCCAGCCCAATTTTTGTATTTTTAGTAGATGGGGTTTTACCATGTTGGCCAGGCTGGTCTGTTACTCCCGACTTCAGGTGATCCACGTGCCTTGGCCTCCCAAATTGCTGGGATTACAGGTGTCAGCCACCTCGCCCGGCCTTGATCTTGTTGCTCTGAAAAGTAGTAGTGCTGGTCGTTGTGTCTGTGCTTAGGGGAAGGCCACCATCTGTCTAATGGTTGGTTACCTCTGGTCAGGCATTCTGTCTGGGGGAAGGCCCATCTGTCTAATGGTTGGTTACCTCTGGTCAGGCATTCTGTCTGTTCTCGCTCAGCACTGTGTCCAGGGGAAGCTTTGTTTTCATTTATCCAGCTTTATAACTGGTAGGCCTTGTCATTTCTGGGGAAGAAACGAAGCCAGATATTTCAGATATTTCTCTCCTCATCCCTCTCTGAGGTGTTCTGGGTTCCATCTTCCAAAGTGTGTTTTGTTTCAATGACTTTATACCTGTTGCTGTAGTTCAGAATCCTCCATTTTGTTTGACAAGTTACTGTGGGGTTATGTTTAAGTTTATGCTGTTCCTTCCATTATGTTTCCAGAAATCTTTCCTTAGACTTTTCCAGATTTTTCTGTTTCCTCAGAACACATTCTCCGGTTGAGTTTCTGGGTTATTTCCTGTTACCTTAGTTTTCCTTCCTCTACTTTGGAGTTTTTTTAAATTTTTGTTAGTTTATCACAAATGAATGAAACTGAAACTCACTTCCCAAGGGGCTTAGCAGACTTAACCCCTTAGGTACTTTAGGGTTGCCTCTAAGTATACAATGTGGTGATTTGATATAAACACAATAGGAATTTATTTCTTGCTCCCAGACCCCTACGTGGTTCCAGCTGATGGGGAGGCTGCCCATGAGGTGGCCTAGTTCCCCCTAGCTGGCTGCATACAGACGTGGAAGAGGAGAGGCATGACGGAGCCCCTAGGTGTGAGGTTTTCATGGGCCAGGCTAGAAGTTGCAAATGTCACCTCTGCTGATCTTTCAAAGACTAGAATCTGGGCACAGGGCACAGGGCACAGGGTCACCTATACGTTTAGTCTAGTACACCTAGTCTGGTTTTTTTTTTTTTTTTTTGAAACAGAGTCTGGCTTTGTGGCCCAGGCTGGAGTGCAGTGGCACGATCTTCGCTCACTGCAACCTCTGCCTCCCAGGTTCAAGTGATTGTCCCACCTCAGCCTCCCAAGTAGCTGCCACTATGCCCAGCTATTTTTTTGTATTTTTAGTACAGATGGGGTTTCGCTATGTTGGCCAGCCTGGTCTCAAACTCCTGACCTCAGGTGATCCGCTTGCCTTGGCCTCCCAAAAGTGCTAGGATTACAGGCGGGAGCCACTGCGCCCGGCCACACTTAGTCTATTTTTATGCCCTTGACTGTATACTAAGTCTAGTTCTATACCTGGAGGAAGAATAAATGAGTTTGTTTGCTGAGTGGTGGTTTGAGATCTTTACCCACCCTACCTCCCAGCACAGAGCCAGACTGCTCCGGCTGGAAAACCCTGCCTGGACATCACAGGGCCTGTCCCCCTGGCTGGGCAGTCCTGCCTTCTGGTTCTGTTCTTGCCCAACATTCTCTATGAGTCACAGCCCCAAATTCCATTCCCATGGGGAGGCTGACGGGTCCCTTACCCTGTGGAGTTGGACTCCAAGCTGTCGGTGTCCGCTGTGGGTTCCAGACCACCCGGTAGCTGGCATCTGCTCCCCGCTTAGGTGTGCCCATTCCATTTCTGACCTTCAGAGGTGCGCTTCTGGGCACTCCCATGCCTCTGCACCCACGGAGATGTTGCTGCCGTGTGGCTGAGAGACTCCAGGCGAGAAGGTGGGCCCAGGCTGGGAACAGGGCTGCAGCTGTTTTCTTTTGCTCCCAAACTGTCGCCTTGGAATGCATCCAGGGATTCTGCATCAGCTTTGAGGGCATGGCCCTCTCAGAACAAGGAAGAGCAAGCAAGCTTCAGCTTTGGCGAGGCTTTCCCTGCCTTCAGACCTGCCACTGTGAGTTGCTCAAGAGCTCTGTTCTCCTGGCTCTGCGTAAACCTTGTTGACAGATGCTGACCCATACCCCTCAGGCGGAAACCTTTCCCTTCTCCTTCCTCCTTCCTTAACATCCAGATGCCCCGAGTCAGGAGCCAGCATATTAAGTCCTGTCCCCTGTTCCAGCCTGAAGGAGGGATTTCTCAGTCTACTTCCTCCCTGGCCCGCAAGTAAAACTTTAGTTCATTCAGGGATATTTATTACACCCCTATCCACACATCAGCCTTATGCCATTCTGCCCTGGCCTCTGTGTGCCCTTGTTCCTTTCTAGAAGTTTAGCATCTTCCCACTGCAAGCATTTCTAGATCGAGGAGAGGGGTTCCTAGCATGGGGCCCCACAGAAGGACTGTCCTTCCCTCCTTCATTGTCTACGTGGACAGTGGAAGAAGCCCAGCCTGACCTGCCTTGTTCCTGTTTTCTGGGTCAGCAGGGAAAGCCTTTCACAGAGTAGCCACCGTGCCATCCTCAGGAAGGCCCTCGGTCAGAAGTTTCTGTGCTTCTTTGTATGCCAGGTGAGGCACAGAGGCGCTCACACTGCTTTGTAGAAATCGTTGGCATCCAAGAGAGAGTCATGTGGAGACCCCACAGCCACTAGCTGGGGATGCTGTGCTTCAGATGCTGGTGGTGGGTGGGCACCCTGGCCCCTACATGTTCATCAACAGCTGCACAGTGTCTGGCGGGCCTGCAGGGTTACTTGGCAATAGCGGAAGCTCTGATTTTTTAAACTTTTTTCTGGCTGGGCATGGTGGCTCACACCTGTAATCCCAGCGTTTTGGAAAGCCAGGGCGGGCGGATCACTTGAGGTCGGGAGTTTGAGACCAGCCAGGCCAACATAGTGAAATCCCATCTCTGCTGAAAATACAAAAATTAGCCGGGTGTGGTGGCACGCACCTGTTATTCCAGCTACTTTGGAGGCTGAGGCAGAATCATCGCTTGAACCCGGGAGGCAGAGGCTGTGGTGAGCCAAGATCATGCCACTGCACTCCAGCCTGGGTGACAGAGTGAGACTCTTTCTCAAAAAAAAAAAAAAAAAGACAAAACCTTTTTTTGTGTTTTCTGTTGTACTACACAAGTAATACAGGTTGAGTATTCCTTGTCCTAAATGCCTGGGACTGGAAGTGTTTGGATTTCTCATTTTTTCAGATTTTGGAATATTTGCATATATATAATATAATGAGACCTTGGCAATGAGTCCCTAACTGTAAACACAAGATCCATTTATGTTTTATAGACACCTTATTCACATAGCCTGAGAGTAATTTTATATGCTATTTGGTAATTTAGGCATGAGCCAGAGTTTTGACTGTGACCTGTCCCATAAGGTCAGGTGTGAAATTTTCCACTTGTGGTGTGCACTCAAAAAGTTTTGCAGCCTTTTGGATTAGAGTTTAATCTGGAAAAAGTTAGAGTCTGGCACAGTGGCTCACGAGCCTGTTATGCCAGCACTTTGGGAGGCCGAGGCATGCAAATCACTTGAGACTAGAAATTTGAGACCAGCCCAGGCAATATGGTGAAACCCTGCCTCTACCAAAAATACAAAAGTTAGCCAGGTGTGGTGGCACATACCTGTAGTCCCAGCTAATTGGGAGGCTGAGGTGGGAGCATCGGCTGAGCCCTGTAGTTCCAGGCTGTGAGTCATGGTTGAGCCACTGCCCTCCAGCCTAGGCAATGGGGAGCGAGACTGGGAGCTGCATTTTCGTGACACGTGATGAGTCCTCAGAGAAAAAGAGGGAACACGTGCATGGCGGGGCCAGGCCCAGCGTGCTGGAGTCTCTGGGTTTCCTTTTCTAGAGACCCCTGCAGTCTGCTGAGCGCAGTCGGTCACATCTGGCTTCGCTTGGATCCCACTGGAATTTTCCCGGCTATCGCCTAGTCCTCGCCTTGCTAAGCCCTGACGTCTTAATAACCTCAAACCTCAGTACCTGGACTGAGGAAAGCCTGAGGGGCTCCGGGAGAGAGACCTGCGCCCAAGGACAGGAACATCCCCGCTTCAGCCAACCCAAAGGCCAGTCTGGACACGTGAACTCAACCAGCTAAAAGCAATAGGACTGATTGATAAGAATCACCAAAGCACGGTCAATGCGCCTGCCGTGTCCATGGAGAGAGGCTGAGGAGAGAGGCTGAGCTTCGGCCTGAGGCCCCAGGGCGCCGGGACAGAGAAGATGTCGGCTTCCTTAGTCCAGGCAACTGTCCGGGCTGTGAGCAAGAGGAAGCTGCAGCCCACCCTGGCCGCTCTCACCCTGACACCTGCAGCAGTAAACAAGATAAAGCAGCTTCTTAAAGATAAGCCTGAGCATGTAGGTGTAAAAGTTGGTGTCCGAACCAGGGACTGTAATGGCCTTTCCCCCTATACAAAGACAAAAGGAGATTCTGATGGAAGTTATTCAAGATGGAGTCAGAGTATTCATCGAAAAGAAAGCACAGCTAACACTTTTAGGAACAGAAGACAAATTATCCAGTGAGTTTGTGTTCAGTAACCCAAACATCAAAGGAACTTGTGGCTGTGGAGAAAGCTTTAATATCTGAAATCTCAGGACTCTTCTGGCTGTAGGTTCCAGGAAAGCTGGTGGAAGCCTTGGGGCTCAATGCATAAATCATGTGACTGTCACATGCTTAATGTATGGCTGCCTTGTAAGGAAAATACAGTGATGCATTTTGAAAATGAAGCCAGTCTGTTAGATCCAGAAGAAATGATATTTACATTCTCTGCAGGGGACAGAAAATGAGAAGCCATCACTGATTTTGGATCATTTAGATCTCTTGCATCCTTTGTTTTAGAACCAGTTTTATTAAAGTTGACTTCCTGGGCAAAAAAAAAAAAAGAATCACTAAAGCACTTGCTAGAGTTTCAGTTTCTCCCTGGGCCAAAGTGAAATTTGATGTAGGCAGTAAATGTGCTCTGTGCCAGCCCTGTATTTAGAAGGCTGTGCTGTCATCCTGCTCTGTAAATGGCCAGTAGGACCCCCACCCCTTCTCAAGGCACATTACCTGTTTAAAAAGGGGGGGCAAGAGCACGAAACGCCCAGCTACTCACTGAAGTGCATGTGTATGACTTAGTGCCTTCTGTCCTTACACAACAGGACCTTTCTTGCTATCTCTTAGTGAAGAGGAAACAGGTTCAGAGACGTTAACTCACTGCCAAGGTCACACAGATAATGGTGTCCGCTCGGAAGAGCAGTGTCCGAGCCCCAGGCAGCAGGTGTCTGGCCCCAGCCTTTGGCCGCTGCAGTGTTAAACATTAAACAGCACAGCGGGTGTGGAAGTCTGATGCTGAGTCCTGGGTACCTGGACTTGGAACAGAAGCTGGCTACAGGGGGAAGGGGCTGGGCAGTTGTGGATGTGCCTGTCGTCTGCTGGGAGGGCACGCAGATGGACAGTCCCCGGCCTGGGGAGCCTCATGGAAGAGTTAGAGTTGCTCCAGGCTGAATGGTGGGAGTTGTCGAATCTGGCAGCGTCTCCACTGGGGCTTCAGGGAGCTGCTGCTGGGATGGAAGCTCTCACGCTCTTTCTCCACCTGCCCTTTCTAGTTCCCTGACATCGTGGAGTTCTGTGAGGCCATGGCCAACGCTGGGAAGACGGTAATTGTGGCTGCACTGGACGGGACCTTCCAGAGGAAGGTAAGGTGTCTGATCCAGGTCTGGAGCTTGGATCCAGGAGGGGAGGGGGCTTCTGGGTGGGCACAGGACAGTGCACAGAGACACCAGCCCTGGGTGGCCAGGGCCCAGCCACCACAGGGGCACAGCCAGGCTGCGCAGACCAGGCCTTGCCTGAGCCTAGGGACTCCCTGGTCTGCGCAGACCAGGTGCCTTCTGCTGCGGCAGGTGGTTTGAATTGGCAAAGGGACAGAGCCAGGCATGGTGCTCTGGGGGTTGCGGGGAGAACTAAGGTCAGAGCAAACTTTCCTGACTTCAGTGCTTGGGAATCAAAGGGTTTAAGAGAAAACCCCGCCTGGTGAGGTAGCTGAGCACCTACTATCTTTCCATGGGAGTGCAGGCATTCGGGACCATCCTGAACCTGGTGCCGCTGGCTGAGAGCGTGGTGAAGCTGACCGCAGTATGCATGGAGTGCTTCCGCGAAGCCGCCTACACCAAGAGGCTTGGCACCGAGAAGGAGGTAGCTCCACCTGTCTTCCCTGCGGGTCGGTGGGGTGGGGGTGTGGCTCTGTCTCCTTCCTGTCCCGGCCCTTCACCCATTCTGTCCCTGCGGCTAGGTCGAAGTGATTGGGGGAGCAGACAAGTATCACTCTGTGTGTCGCCTCTGCTACTTCAAGAAGGCCTCGGGCCAGCCTGCCGGGCTGGACAACAAAGAGAACTGCCCCGTGTCCGGAAAGCCAGGGGAGACCTCGGCTACCAGGAAGCTCTTTACCCCGCAGCAGATTCTGCAATGTAGCTCTGCCAACTGAGGGGCCTGGAAGGGCTGCCCACTCTCGTTCAGCCGCTGCCGCCTAGCGGACACTGCTCTCCACGCTGCCTGGCCGCTCCCGGAGGGTGACCACACCTCGGACTTTGGGAAGTCTCCTTTGTGCGGCTGCCCCATCTGCCATGTGTTCTCTCCTCTCCTGCCCACCGGCCTGCTTAGCTTCCCTCTCGGCTGCTGGGATGGTCGCCCAGGCTGGAGCTGGCCCTGCCTGGTGACCTGGGATCTGGCACACTCCCCCTCCTTGGGGTGAGGGACAGAGCCACACGCTGTTGACATCAGCCTGCTTCTTCCCCTCTGTGGCTTTCCCTGCTGAGTTTCTGTTCTCTCTGGGAAGCCTGCGCCAGCATCTTTAAGCCTTGGGCCACAGAGGCTTAGGCCCCTCTGCCTGGGATGGGCACCTGCCCTCCCAGAGGATGGCCTGGACTCATGCCCTCTTGCTTCCTTTTGGGCTCAAAGCCCTTCCTACTTCTGGTGATGGTTTCCACAGGAACGACAGCATCTTTCACATGGGTGGCACCAGCCTCACTGGGACTTGGATCGTAGGTGCTTGTCTCTTCGTGGGAAGAGAGGGCAGGGTCAACATCTCTGCTGTAGTGTATTAAATTAACTAATTTAAAATTCACTGGTTGGTGGACGTTCATTTCTCTTTAAGCTGGGTTTCCCCGGTTCTCATGGACAGCGCCAACTTGATGTGGGTGGGGATTTTCTTCCAGATCTTTTCGTTTTGTTTTGAGATACGTTCTCTGTCACCCAGGCTGGAGTACAGTGGTACAATCATGGCTCACTGCAGCCTCTGCTTTCCCAGTTCAAGTGATTCTCCCTGCTCAGCCTCCCAAGTAGGCAGGATTACAGGTGTGTGCCACCACACCTGGCTAATTTCTGTATTTTTAGTAGAGATGGGGTTTTACCATGTTGACCAGGGTGGTCTTGAACTTCCGATCTCAAGTGATCTGCCTGTCTCGGCCTCCCAAAGTGGTGGGATTACAGACGTGAGGCACCGTGCCTGGCCCCCAGATCTTTTTGTAGTAATACTGATCTCGTAACCACAGTCAGTTAACTGAGAAATGATCATGGGGCGTGTCCTAAGGGGAACATCATCTGCCTTCCTGTCTGGGCCAGTGTCAGAACAAAAATGGGTACACAGGGGAGCTCAGGGCCCAGTTGGAAGGACGAGGCACATACCTGCCCGCTGGGGCTTTGAGGTCAGTGTTTGTGAAACACACTCTTGGTAGTTCAGGAGTCAAGACACCTCTCAGCTGTGCCTCAGAGATGGGCTGTTGGCAGCTCACTTGGCGTCAGGCATTGCGGGGGTGGGGTGTACCCTGGGCAGGCAGGGTGACCGCTGCCGGGGCCTCCCCAACCTCCCTCTCCCCTTTGCTAGTGAGGTGTCCCGAGCCAAAGCCATCGGGTGAGGTTGGGAATAGCGCCCTGTTAATTTGTACTGGGGATTTTTAAACATTTGGGACTTGCCATTGACAACTCTGTCATTGCTCAAAAGAGGAAGCCAGGAGTTGCTTTAGGGCCCTGACCTCTTCTAGACATGGGCCTTATCTCCGAGGGGCGGGCTGGACAGCCAAGCCCACTCCCTGCTGCGTCCCAGGAAGGGTCCAGAGGTGCTGAGCCCTGGAGGAAGGCAGAAATGTGGCTTACCCATGGTACCCCTCATTCAGTGCTAAGGAAGGGCTGAGAGGGAAGGGGCATTCAGCGGGCAACTCCCAGGTACCCCCACCCCAACACTAGGAAGGGAGCAGCAGGACCCTGGCACCGCAGGCCAGAAAAATCATCTTGTAAACAAGATGAGCACAGTTGCTATTTTAAGATCTGGATGAAAGGCTTGTGCGGAATGCGACCCCAGATGGAAAGGGGGCCAGCCAGGCACGCTGGAGGGGGCACTGCCGCTGCCTTGTGTAAAATACAAGTTTCATAAAGCCAGCCCCTGAGGGTGTGCCCAGAGTGGAGTCTCTTCCTCCGACCCCTAGGCTCTGGCTCAACCAATGGCAATGGAGACTGAATGAGAAAACATTTATTCCTTCTCCAAACAGCATCCCAGGGCCGGGCGTCGCCCCCAAGGCTTTATAATACATTCGGCACAGAGTGAGAGCCATGGGGCATGGGACACCCCTGCCCTCCCCACGCTTCCTAAGTAACAACTGCAGAATATTTACATAAAGCTGGGTGTTGTCAGGCAAAGCCCTTCCCTGCTGCCAGGGGTGGGAGCAAGGAGGAAGTGCTGTGGGCACCAGCCCTGCCCCTCACCATGGGGGTAGCCCAGAGGCCGCTGGCCCAGGGTGGTGGCCCCCAGATCATACAGCAGTGGGCACAGTGGGAGCAAACCTGAGTGAGGACGCAGGAGCCTGGTCCAGCCCCGATGCACAGGGCAGCTGTAAGGCCCCCCAAGAGTCTTTGGCAGAGAACACAGATAACAGTGGCTCCCACAACCTGACCCGGGCTGGGGGAAAGCTGAGGCACTGGTCAGTAGCATGTGGGTGCCTGCTGGCTTCTAGCCACTCCAGGCGGGGCTGGGGTCATTAAAAGCAAGGAGAAACACTAGCTAAAAACCCTTTCCTAAAAGTGCCCTGGAGGAGTGAGTGGCTGACTGAAGCCCTGGGCGCAGGCACTTGGGGTGTGGCTCTGCCAGCCCCCCAGGCAAGGAGGTTCCTTAGCTGTGTGTCAGCTGCACAGGACGTGACAGGCAAAGGAGAGGGGCTGGCAGCTCCAGGAGGCTCTTGGGAAAGTTTAGGGCAGAGGGGAGGGCCCTCTCTGCCCCACTTCCCACCCAGGCTGCCTCTCAGTACACAGGGGGCGGCTGGTAGCCCTCGGTGCTCTCCACATTCTGGGTGAAGGGCGGCTGTTGGTAGTTGTCCGCAGATGCACCTGGGTAGGAGCCATAGGCAGTGCTGGGGTCTGGGGTGGGGTCGACGTAGTTCTGGATGAAGTCATCCACGCCAGCCTTGTAGCGCTGGTAGGCCAGGAAGGCCAGTGCACCCTGCAGGGGGAGCACACGGGTACAGGTGGGTAGGGGACCCCCCCTTCCACCACCCTTTACCCAAGACCCCAAGAACTGGCCCCTGGCCCACGTACCCAGGAGAAGATGGAAAAGAAGCTGAAGGTGATGGCCGCCCTCGCGGAGCCGGCCCCCACCAGCACGTCCGCCAGCTTGGTGGCCGCCCACTGGTTGGTGAGGAAGCAGAAGCCAACAAACCACAGGAAGGTCCAGAGAGCTGGGGGGGATGGGGGGTGTCAGTTCCACGGAAGAGGAGGGGCTTTCCAGGACTCTGGGAGGGGACACGGGCAGGTAGGGCAGGGCCTAGGCAGGGACCTCCGGGGAGCCTCCACAACATGGAGGGGAGAATTTGGAAGCCCAGCTGGGATCCACCTCCAAAGCCCACCTGTACTGGGGCCTCAGCACAGTGGGTCCCAGCAGACAGCCCAGGGGACAAAAGAGGAAGAGGCAAAGCCCATCTGTTTGGGTGTGCTGGGGTTCCACTCAGCTTCTAGCTACTCCAGGCAGGGCTGGCGCTATTCAAGCAAGGAGAAACACTAGCTGAAAACCCTTTCCTAAAAACGCCCTGGAGGAGTGAGCTGCTCCCTGCCCCTCCCAGAGAGGCCGAGCCCCCCCACCCCGCCCCACCAGGGAGCCCTAGAGTTAATGCTTCCCCCTCCTAGTCACCTCCCGAGATCAGATGGAGGTGCCACAGGCGGATACCTGAGAAGAGCAGGTCACCAACGACCAGGTACTTTCGGTCAGTGGCGCTGCTGATCTGGGGGAAATACGCATCGACCACCAAGAAGAAGGCCGAGGCCAAGAAGGCCAGCACCCCGATGGCACTGCCGTAGCGGCAGGCGTCCTCGTTGTGGTTAAACACGCAGTACATCTGCTTAGACTCGTGGGTGTTGCTGTAGCCCTCGCCATAGATGCAGGAGAACACGATCAAAGCGAAGACCTGCGGGAGGGGAGGACCCGTTAGGGCTGGGGGCACATGGCAGGGACCCTGACAGGGTGTTCAGACACTGGCCTCTCCCACCACTGCTGTCCCCTTTTGGTTTTTTTGAGATGGAGTCTCCCTCTTGTTGCCCATGCTGGAGTGCGACGGTGTGATTTTGGCTCGCTACAATCTCCGCCTCCTGGGTTCAAGCAGTTTTGCCTCAGCCTCCCGAGTAGCTGGGATTATAGATGCCCACCACCATGCCTGCTTTTTTTTTTTTTTTTTTTTCAGACGGAGTTTCACTCTTGTTGCCCGGCTTGGAGTGCAATGGCATGATCTCAGCTCACTGCAACCTCTGTCTCCCAGGTTCGAGCGGTGCTCCTGCCTCAGCCTCCCAAGTAGCTGGGAGTACAGCCATGTGCCACCACACCCAGCTAATTTTGTATTTTTGGTTAAGACGGGGTTTCACCAGGTTGGTCAGGCTGGTCTTGAACTCCCGACCTCGGGGGATCTGCCTGCCTCGGCCTCCCAAAGTGCTGGGATTACAAGTGTGAACCACTGCGCCCAGCCATAATTTTTGTATTTTTGGTAGAGACGGGGTTTCACCATATTGGCCAGACTGGTCTCGAACTCCTGACCTCAGGTGATCTGCCTGCCTCGGCCTCCCAAAGTGTTGGAAATACAGACATGAGCCACCTCACCTGGCCTGCTATTTTGGAGGCTGGCATCTCAGCCCCTCTGTACTTGTGGAGGTGAGCTGATGAGTAAAGTGCTTCCTGGTGCACCCAGAGATGAGACTCTCCAGGCACCAGGGCCCTGTCCCTGGAAATCCTGGATGGGGGAGGGGTGGGAAATGGGCAGGGACCTAGGCGGGGACAGCTCCTGCTCCAGCCGCCTCCCTGCAGGACTCATCCTGCTTAGGTACCTGATGGATGAAGGGCAGTCCTTCCACCCCTAGCCCAACCTCACCTTGAAAGAGGTTTAAACAAGACAGGCCACCAAGCCACAGAGTCTCAGCCAGCCCCCGACACCTTCAGCCCAAGTCACTTCTACAGCGCCCAGTCTCTGCCGGAGCACCCTGGTGACGGTGGGGAGGCCCTCTTGGGAAGGCCATGCTGGTGCCCCGAGTCTACAACTCCTGGAACCCCCTCGAACCCCTCCCTGGTTCAGCCCAGACAGTTGTCTCCACACAAGGACTTCCAGTCTCTGTGGCACCCTGGTCCCTCCTGGTTGAGAGAGCCCAGTCTGTCTCCCATCCCACAGAGGGTCCTGCGTGCACGGGGCACTCCAAGGGGCCTGACTCAGGCCTGTGGATACAGCTCCGAACTCAGACCCCTGGAGGACCCAGGGTGAGTGTAGGGGGCTCCAGCCCCTTGGCCCCTTGGGAAGAGCCCCATGCCACCTCCCTAGACTTTAAGGGCACCACCCATGCCTGCTCCATCTCAGCAGGTGTGGGACAGGTCTGTGGGCATCAGGCTCCCTCTGGGATGGCCCCAGCCCTCCCAGGGAGCTCTCCATAGGGCTCTGGAGCTGGCAGTCACAGGCCCCGCCCCCAGCTGGAGACGAAGCCGGACCTCCGGGATGCTGGGAGCAGGGTGCCCATCCAGGACTCCTGGCACTGCCATCCCGACCCACTGGGCACCTGATTCTTGGGCACAGCCCAGGACAGAGGCGGTCAGACCCCACAGCCTGGCTGGGAGGGTGTGTGGGCGTCCTGGGAGGCCTCAGAAGCTCCAGTCCCAGGCATGGTCTGGGTACAGCAGGCCCGCCTCTGTCTGCCCCTCACACCTCCTCCAGCTTTCAGCGCTAGCTATCCAAAAACAGGCCCCGAAAACCTGGTTTTGGAGGTATTTCCCAGCTTATAAGGAGGGGGTACATCTTGGGGTCCCTCAACTTCGGGTAGGAGGCGGAAGCTGCCTGCTCCGAGTGGGAAGGACACCCTGTTTCAGGGCGTGGGGTCACCCCCTGCCCCCTCCCTCACCCACGTGGCTTCGGAAAGCCCCATCCTGGTGAATTACCTCAAGCTGGGAGTCGGGGCGTGCGGGTCACCTGTCCGGGAGCTGCCCCCAAGCTCCTCCCACTGCCAGCGGGGCAAGGGCCGGCTCCCTGCGGAACTTCGGGACACCCCGCGTCTGGGCGTGGGGCTGGGGGTGGGGAGGATGGCGGGCCCCAGGACCCAGAGGGGACAGCGGGACCAACTGTGGTGGGCGAGAAGGCGGAGCTCGGGACGCTGGACGCCGGCCCCGCTCGCCGCCAGGCCCGGGACGCGGCCGCCGCCACCTGTCGCGCTCGTGGGCTCGGGGCCCCGCCGGGCCTGGCGGCGAGGGGGGTGTTCCTGGGGCGCCCCGGCCCTCTCTCCCCGGGCTTACCAGGCACACGGCGCGCGTCACCACCTGCGGCTGCGTCAGGAAGCGCCGCAGGTCGAAGGAGCCGCCCGCCTTGGCCGCGCCGTAGGCCCCGCTCTCCATGTCGCCGTCGCCGTCGCCGCCGCCGCCGCCGCGGAACGCCGAGAAACCTGCCCTGCGCCCCGCCCCGCCCCGCCGGGGGCGTGGCCAGGCGCCGCCAGGGACCGAGGGCAAAGTGCGGCCCTCACGAGCAACAAGCGGGCCTCGGGACTGCGCTTCTAGCGGCCGGGAGGGGCTCTGGCCGCGGAGCACCTGTATCCACCCCACCTCCGGGTCGGGGGTCTCTTCCCCGGGCTACGCCGGCCGCAGCACAACCAGAAAGAGTCCCCCAGGAAGAGGGCCGGACGGAGGACCGCTCACCCTCTTTGCCCCTGCCCTCCCGCCGCCTCCTCCAGGAAGCCCACCACCTCCCAAGAACACACCCAGGCTCATAAGCACCCCTCCCCCATCCCACTGAAAAACCCAGGCCACACCCTGGAGACCCCTCCCTGCCTGGCTTGCCACTCTTTCCTCCTCTCTGGGGCTAAACATGTGGTGGGGTCAAAGACCCCGTCCCCATTCCTCCTGGTCTGGGCTGAGCCCCAAGGCTGTGAAGGGCCGTGCGGCTTCACACTTAAGATGGTGTGCAAAGCCGGGCGCGGTGGCTCACGCCTGTATTCGCAGCACTTTGGGAGGCTGAGGCGGGTGGATCACCTGAGGTCAGAAGTTCGAGACTGGGTAACATGGCGAAACCCTGTCTCTACTAAAAATACAAAAAAAATTAGCTGGGCGTGGTGGCGCATGTCTGTAACCCCAGAGTAGCTGGGATTACAGACAGGTAATACAGCCTGCGCGACAGAGGAGACTTTGTCTCAAAAAACAAAAGTTAGCAGGCGTGGTGGCAGCTACTAGTAGTCCCAGCTACTCCACAGGCTGAGGTGAGAGAATCGCCTGAGCCCAGGGGGCAGAGGTTGCAACCATGGCACCCCAGCATGGGTGACAGAGTAAGACCCTGTATCAAAACAAAAAAAAGATGGGGGCGTGCAAACCGAAAGGAAGTTTTCAGGGCGACTGGCCGGGCCGGGAGCAAAGTTTAATCCACTTCCAGCACCCTCTTGCTTCCATCCGTCTCCACTTCCATCCCAAGAAAAACCGGTATAGAGGGTCCGGTGCAGGGAAGGCTGGGGTAGGCTCTGCGTGTTGGAGTGGGAGTCGAGGCTGCAGAGACAGGTGTGGGGTCACAGGCTGACTGAGCCTGGAAGAATTCCAGACGCCCCTTGTTAGTTGCAGGTGCAGATTAACAAGAGCAGGTGTGCCAGGTTGAGGCTCAGAGTCCACTCAGGTGAGCTGGACCACGGGAGAGTTGAATCAGACTTCTGGGCCACCAGGAGGTGGGGTGCCCCTCCAGGGAAGAGGGGAGCAGGTGTGTGTGGGGGGCTGGGCCTTTTCCCAGTGTGTCCCTGTCTCCCCACAGCTGGAGAGATGTGGCAGCACCTGAGTGGCGAAGACAGGGCCACACAGACCCCTCCTTTCCGTGATCCTCCTCAAGCCCTCACACCAGCGCTGTCCACGTTTGCTGAAGGCCACCAGGGGTCCAAGAATCCCAGCTGGCAGGCTCTTTTCTTTTTTTTTCTTTTCTTCTTTTTTTTTTTTCTTTTTTTTGAGACAGCGTCTAGCTCTGTTGCCCAGGCTGGAGTGCAGTGGTGCTGGACTCACCGCAACCTCCGCCTCCCGGGTTCAAGCGATTCTCCTGCCTCAGCCTCCCGAGTAGCTGGGATCACAGGCCCGTGCCACTACGTCCAACTAATTTTTGTATTTCTAGTAGCGACAGGGTTTCACTGTGTTGGCCAGGCTGGTCTTGAACCCCTGAATGTGTTCCGCCCGTCTTGGTCTCCCAAAGTGTTGGGATTACAAGCGTGAGCCGCTGTGCCGGGCCTCTTTTTTCTTTTTCTAAAATAAATGTTCTTTTGTTTATTTAAGGTAGACAACCTGACATTATGGGATTTCTATAGACAGCACAAAGATCCCGTTAGTGAAGCACATCAACATATCCACCACCTCTCGTAGTTACCCATTTTTTTTGTTTTTCTGGCAAAAGCAGCTAAAACACACTCATTTCGCAGGAATTCTAAATACAGACGGTACATTCCGATGGTCCACAGTCCTCCGCCATGCTTGGCTCTCTGGACAGCTCATTCTACATGGCTGCTGCTTTGTGTCCTCTGACCTCCCCATTCCCCACCCTGAAAACCCTCCAGGCTCCTTGTCAGACAGTGGGTGCTCCGTAGTACCGCAAGGCAAGGATGGGCACTCCAGAGACCTTGGCAGTCCTGCATCTTCTGGTCATGACCTTGATGACAAAGCAGTGAAGACTTAGCTCAGGCAGGCTCACCTCCCAGCCATCCCCTCCCGAGGCTTCTGGGAGTTGTTTTGAGTGGAGTTTCACTCTTTTCGCCCAGGCTGGAGTGCAATGGCATGATCTCAGCTCACTGCAACCTCTGCCTCCTGGGTTCAAGCGCTTCTCCTGCCTCAGCCTCCCAAATAGCTGGGATTACAGGCTCAGGCCACCATGCCCAGCTAATGTTGTATTTTTAGTAGAGATGGGGTTTTACCATGTTGGCCAGGCTGGTCTCGAACTTCTGACCTTAGGTGATCTGCCTGCCTGAGCCTCCCAAAGTACTAGGATTATAGGCGTGAGTCACTGTGCCTGGCCTGCCTCTGGGAGTTTTATGGTGCCAGGCACATTAGTGCCCCAGCAGGAGAGGCATGAGGCTTACTCACCTCACTAAATTAAGGCTGTACACCATTTTACGGAAGGAAAAACTGAGGCTTAGTGACACATGGCTCACCCATCAGTCTGGCTCCTGGTAAGAACAGACTTGGCAGGAAGGGACCCAGAAGTGAGATGGGAGAGTGCCAAGGACAGATTCCTGGCGGAGCCACAGAAGGGGCTGGCCACAAGTGGAGGACAAGAACCAAGATGCAGCTCCAAACAAAGAAGCGACTTCACAGAGGCAGGGCTGGCCACCACCAAGGCCAGGCCGGCGGAACACACAGGCCCACGGTGCCTGTGCTCAGACACTGCAAAGGCCCAGGTCACCTTACACGTCAGTACGCGTCAGCCATGGCCGTGGAGAGGGGACGCTAGGAGGCTGGGCCCCAGCCTCTTGCCACTACCTGGGAAAGACTGTACAATGTGGCGCTCACAGAAGGCAGGGGCTCCTGGTCCACCTCGCTCTCCCGGAGGCATCCATCCCATTATCTCAGACCCCGTAAAGAACTTAGGTGAGGCCGGGCGTGGTGACTCACGCCTGTAATCCCAGCACTTTGGGAGGCAGATCACCTGAGTTTAGGCGTTCGAGACCAGCCTGGCCAACATGGCAAAACCCCATCTCCACTAAAAATATAAAAATTAGCCGGGTATGGTGGTGTACACCTGTCATTCCAGCTACTTGGAAGGTTGAAGCATGAGAATCGCTTGAACCTGGGAGGCAGAGGCTGGAGAGCCAGATTATGCCACTGCACTCTAGCCTGGGTGATGGAGTGAGACTCTGTTTCAAAAAAAAAAAAAAACTTAGGAGAGTGCCCCCCTCAAGGGGCCAGCGGACTCCGTTACAGGACATCTGGGAGCATTGGCCAGGGTCTGATAATGCCTTGAATGGGCAAGCCTCACCAGGCTCATAGTATGCCCTCATAAAGGTCTTCGAGTCCTGTGTAAGCAGTGACGGTCCTTCTTTGCCCTGGCCACAGCCCTGCCCCGCAAGCCCACCATCTGAGCTCCCCAGCCAGGGCCCGGTTGGACCTCTCCGGCCATCAGCAGCCCACCCTCCTCCCTGTGCCCAGCACCCATTTCCTACCTGGTCCATGAGGTCCAGCCCAGCATCCCGGACGTGATGGCTGCAATGGAGGCAAGGCTGCCAGCCAGCACGATGGCGGGTGCCTCGGGCAACTCTCCTGGGCAGGGGGTGGAGGCAGCTGGGTTGGGCGTCCTTTAGGCAGGACTCAGGGTGGGCATGGTTGCCTCCTGTGCCTCTCTGCTCTCGGCAGTGTCGGGTAGAGACGTCCCACCTCCCGCCGACCTGCCTCTTCGACACTAGCACCCTTGCAGCACAGAAGTACCAGCTGCCCCTCTGGAAATCCAAGGGCTGTCTCACCTGGGGGCACCAGCGTGAGGGCGCTGTGCTGGACACTGACGTTGTTTTCAGCCTGGCACTGGAACCAGTCTGATGTCTGGCTCAGCAGGAAGGAGAAGTTGGCAGGCTCCCCGTGACGTGGTCTCTGCTGCAGGTGGACCTGGCCATCCTTCCCGACCAGGCTGTAGGTGATGGGTGGGCTGCCCGAGGACACCTGGCAGGACACCTCCACCCTGGGGCCTGACCCTCTGTCCCACAGAGCGAAGTTGGCCCGCAGCTCAGACACTGGCTCTGGCAGGGTGGGAGAAGGCGGCACAGGCATGTCTGGGTGGTTTTAAATCCCTCCTCCCCAGTAAGTTCTTTGCATTACAAAATGCCTAATGAGCTTAGCTGTGACTGCCGCCTCCTCCAGGCTGCCTTCCAGAGTTTGCCCTCCACCTTGTTTCTAGGCTACTGCCCTATCTGCCTTGTGTACCACACAATTTCACATTTGGTTTTATCTTATTTTATTTTGAGACAGGGTCTTGCTCTGTCACCCAGACTGGAGTGCAATGGTGCGATCTAGGCTCACTGCAACATCCGCTTCCCCGACTCAACCAATTCTCCCATCTCAGCTGCCTGAGTAGCTGGGACTACAGGTGCGCACCACCACACCCAGCTAATTTTTGTATTTTTTGTAGAGATGGGGTTTCACCATGTTGGCCAGGCTGGCCTTGAACTCTTGGGCTCAAGCGATCTTCTGCCTCAGCCTCCCAAAGTGCTGGGATTACAGGCGTGAGCCACCACGCCCAGCCTGGTTTATTCTTGTGTAGTATACTTCAGATAACCAGACTTAGCAAATAAAAATACAGTTAAGGCCGGGCACGGTGGCTCACGCCTGTAATCCCAGCACTTTGGGAGGCCGAGGCGGGTGGATCACGAGGTCAAGAGATCGAGACCATCCTGGTCAACATGGTGAAACCCTGTCTCTACTAAAAATACGAAAATTAGCTGGGCATGGTGGCACGTGCCTGTAGTCCCAGCTACTCGGGAGGCTGAGGCAGGAGAATTGCT
>PVKV010017770.1:0-46829 GCA_004027835.1 Alouatta palliata | reverse complement strand
TTCCCATCTTTGTGGATTTATCTATGTGTGGTCTTTGTGGTTGGTGATTTTCAGATGGGGTCTCTCACTGGATGTCCAGTTTGTTGATGATGAAGTTATTTCTTTCTGTTTCTTAGTTTTGCTTCTAACAGTCTGGCCCCTCTGCTGTAGGACTGCTGAGGTCCACTCCCGGCCCTGCTTGCCTGGGGATCACCTGCAGCGGCTGTAGGACAGTAAGGGTTGCTGCCAAAAACTGAACTTCTTAAGCCTTTGTTTATGTATCTGCCTACACTCATTGAGATTTGGGACTGTTTCACACATATGGTGTCTGGCATGTGAAAGGGACTTCATCGATGTTGAATGAAGAGGAAGCATTTTAAAATCCACATAAAAAGTTTTTTTAAAAAAAATATGCCAATCTATAATGTCACTTCCCCTCCAAGCTTGACTTCTCCCTGTACCTTCTGATACGGTTTGGCCATGTCCCCACCCAAATCTCATCTTGAATTGTAATCCCCATAATCCCTACATGTTGAGGGAGAGACTCAGTGGGAGGTAATTGGATCATGGGGTCCGTTTCCCCTATGCTGTTCTTGTGATAGTGAGTGAGTTCTCATGAGATCCGATGGTTTTATATGTGTTTGACAGTTGCTCCTTTGCACACACTCACACTCCCTGGGCTACTGCCATGTAAGAAGTAACTGCTTCCCCTTCTGCTATGATTGTCAGTTTCCCTAGGCCTCCACTGCCATATGGAATGTGAATCAATTAAACTTCTTCCCTTTCTAAATTACCCAACCTCAGGTATTTCTTTATAGCAGTGTGAAAATGGAACAATACGCTTTCTGATAATCACGCTTGAGGAATTTGGGAATTCATACTACCTGGGATCAGATAATGACCCCAGCCTGAGCAGTCATGTGACATTGAGGAGATAACTTACCTTCTCCATCTCAATGTCTTCTCTAAAACCTGTGAGATTGTTTCTGAGGGTTAAATGAGCATAGCCCACTTGGAACACTGTCAGGCACATACTGCTTGCCAGATGTTGAGTATTTATTTTTATTGAGTTAGGACTATGGTAATCCATGTTGCAGCTCTTGCTTTTGTATAACAAAATTATGCTTAGTGCTTTATTAGTAAAAGAGAAAATCTGAAAGTCGCTGCCATGGAAGGAAGAAACGGGAGAAAAGGCAGTTGGTAAGTCTCAGCATTTCAGAGCTTGGAGGGATGAGTTAGGTTTCTATTTTATGGAGGAGGTGGAGGCAGGATGGGTCCTAAGGTGTCATTCAAGACACACAGCCATAACTCTTTAGTGAGAGTAGAGCTAGGGCCCCAGGGATTGCTGTGGTTAAGTTGCAGACAAAAACTACCACTGATTCGAAGACAGGAGAGGAGTATTTTGTTAGAAAAGCAGTTCAGGTATATCTACAGCAAATAAAAGTTCAACTTGGTTGCTAATGGGACCCACTCTGCTAACTGAGAATATGTACAGAACTCATAGTGGAAGATGGCTTCCAGTAAGAAACCACCCTGTGCTTTTATTAGGACTAAAAAGCTGAGGAAGCTGGTGATGCATGAAAACCTTAGTCCCAGTGGCACTGCAGGAGGGGCCAGGAGAGTAGCCACATCATAAGCCACAGGGTGGGGCAGTGGAGGCAGCAGGAGAGGGGGGACAGCCAGGGTGGGGCATTGTGAGGTGGGGGGCATTGTGAGTCACGAGCCTGGACTTCCACCTGGCCAGAGGGCTTCAGTCTGTAGGTGACTGCAGGAGGAGGAGGAGCTCCTTCTGTACTCTCTTCAGGCAGTTGTATCTCTCAGGGCTTATTGAGTTAAGAGCCTATTAAATTAGCCAGCTGTTCGTCACCCTTCCAGACAAGTCAACTTGGGAGGCGGCAGAGTGCGGGCCTTGGCCCGAGCCCCGGCCAGGGCCAGGCTGTGGGGAGGGCAGGCGAGCAGCGGCAAGATCATCTGTCCCGAGCATAGCCTTGGCCTAGGGGAGCAGGAGTGCGTGGCTAACGCTGTGAATAGAGGCGCAGAGGCCCAGGTGGTGGCAGACAGGGGTAGAGGCACCCCATAGGGAACATACTGACCTGTTTTGTGCGCCCCAGGGTCAGCCCTGAGTTGGACCAGCAACTCGGGGTTCAAGGTGTCCTGCTGTTGCACTGAACTGAGCATAGAAAGTTAACACCAAGACAAAAGTATGCTAAATTGCAGGGTCTTTATTGCTGGCGGCCACGGAGGACTTGGTGTTTCTCCAACCCGTGGCCCTGAAAGGAGGGTGTTAAGAACTTTTATACCTGTACAACTACCTTGGGAGTCAGGGTGAGGGGTGGGGGTGGGGGTGAGGGGCTTTAGACATTCCGAGGGCTAGTAGATTTTATAAATTACTTTGTGGGTGGAGATGAGGGTGAGGGGCAGGGGTGGGGGTGAGGGGCTCTGGACATTCCAAGGGCCAGGGGACTTTTGTTACTGTGATCGTTACTTAAGTGGTTTACAGAAGTCAAGATAAGCGTTAGTTTACACATTGTCTGGGTAGTGGATGGGAATTACAGACCTTAGTTACTTATTACAAGTCGCAGGGGCCAAGATGGCATGGGTTTGGACTGCTTGTCTGTGACATTAGGGTTACAGAGAGCAGTTTTAACAGAAAGCCGTGGTATGGTTGAGGTATGCAGTTTTATGGGGCTTTTACCATGTCACATTCCCCTCTTGTTTTATTTACGGGAATTAAGTTACTGATTTCTTTAACAGGTTAGTATTGTTTGTTGGTTTTAAGGGCTTATATTGAGACCTTAATATTATTAGTCTGTGTTTTTGGTGTACCCTGATATAGTGGAGATAGTTTTACAACCCTAATGGGGGCAAAAGAATGTATTTAAGTTTCCACAGTTCTATTTTTTTGTGTGTGGTGTGGATCCTGGGTACAGATATAACCCCATGGTCTGGAGTTGTTGCTTTGCTCCTAAACTGCCACACCTGGCTATACCACCACTTCTTCCGAAATTTAGGTTGGGGCCCAGGAGGGCACAGAGGTCTAGGGAGAAGGAAATGGGGTTTTTTGGAATGTACTCTAGGGTTAAATTGACTAAGGTGGATTTTTTCCAGGTTAAGGAACTAACATATTTTCCAGTGGAGCCCTCGGGGAGGACCTATTGATAGTAGGTGGGTTTTAGGGGAGGTTTGCTATAGGGATTTACAGCATGGATTAGGGTGGTGAGGGCGGTGACCGGGAAGAGCGAACCAGTTTTAGCTTTAGTAAATTAGGGGATGAGTGTTTGATGCTTCATTGTTCTTCCGGTGGGGCAGTTTTAATGTGGGTGTGATTAATTTAGGCTGTTAATTTGTCTACTTTGAGTGCGGTGGGTGTGGTCAGGATAATGGTGTAGGGTCCCTTCCAATGGGGAGTGAGGCCGGAGGTGGCGAATCTTTTAAGAAGGACAGAGTTTCTGGGCTGGAAGGGGTGTGTTGGCTGGTCTTCGAGGTCCAATGGGGTGGGACAGGTGTCCTTAATGAGCTGGTGTATTTGAGATTGAACAGACTGGAGTGCCTGTAAGGACTTAAGGAGTGTATAATTATGGACTTGAGCATGCACGGTATTCGAGAGTCTGGGGAGTAAGGGAGGGGGCCTACCGAACATGATTTTAAAAGGGGAGAAACCTTTTTGATAGGGTGTACATTGGATGCGGAGGAGGACAAGAGGAAGCAGGCTGACCCAGTTGTCACTGGTCTTTAGAATAAACTTTGTTATGGTTTCTTTTAAGGTCTGGTTTATTTGTTTAACTTGCCCTGAACTCTGGGGATGATAGGCACAATGTAATTTTCAGGATACACCCAGGGCCTTGACTAGGCCCTGAGAAATTTGTGCAGTAAAGGCGGGCTCATTGTTTAACCCCAGAGTTAGAGGGAGGCCAAACTGAGAACAAGGTCCTGTAATAGTTTTTTTGACCACAAAAGCAGTCTTGGACTTAATGGGGAAGGCTTTGACCTATTGAGAGAACGTATTTATAAACACCAGGAGGTATTTATAACCATTTGCTGGGGGTTTTATTTTAGTGAAATTTACTTCCCAGTGCTCCCCAGGGCTAGTTCCTCTGAGTTTTATTCTTAGCTGGCTAGACCTGTTTCCTCCCGGATTTACTTGGGCACATACATTACACTGAGTAGTAATTTTTTTGATAAGTTTATGTATAAAGTGGGGAATGTAGTATTTGGCTCTTAGTAGCTCAGTTAGTTTGGTCTGTCTTAAGTGAGTGGCCTGGTGCATGTTCTTAACTAGGGCCTATTCTAGAGCCTTGGGGACCACAATTTTTGTGTCCAGTAGAATTTACTATTTTGTGGAATTTTGTGTGTCCCCTTGTTCTTTAGCAAAGTTTTTTTTATTAGGTGAGTACGTAGGGGTGGAAGGCAGGGTTGGGGCCGGCAGAGTTACAAGAAGAGTTAGAGGTTTTACTGGTCCCAAGGCTGCCTGTCTGGCTTGTAGGTTAGCTGCCCTGTTTCCCTTCGCTTCTGGTGAATTTTCTTTTTGGTGTCCTTTGCAGTGTATTAATGCTACTGCCTTGAGCTTTCATATAGTCTTTAGTAGGGCTAGGATTTTTTTTTTTTAGTTTTGATGGTTTTTCCCTCTGCGGTAAGTAGTCCTTTTTCTTTGTAAATGGCTCCATGTACATGAGCCATTGCAAAGGCATACCGGCTATCCGTGTAGATGTTAACAGTTTTTTTTTTTTTTTCTTCTGCCTAGTCTAAGGCCTTTGTTAGAGCTATGAGTTTTGCCTTTTGGGCTGAGGTTCCATGTGGAAGAGCCTGGGCCTAGACAACCCGCTTTAGGGTAACTATGGCTGCCCCAGCATACCTGACTCCGTCGACCATGAAAATGCTGCCGTTTGTATGCAGTACCTCCTCTGGGTTCTGCAGGGGGACGTTAGTGAGGTCTGGTCGAGCTGCGTGGAGGATGTTCAGAGCCTGGTGATTCCCCAAGGTGTTGGGGTCCCATTGGGATCGGGTAGAGGGAAAAACTTCTTTAATTTGGTCCCCCCCCTTTTTTAAACTGTTCCTCACCCTGGACCTATGACGGCTTTTAGGGCTTTTTGTCTAATTTTGCCTTTTTCTTCTGTGGTGAATAGAATCAGTAATAGTTGGCAGTTGTGTATGGGCTTCCCCGGCTTACTGTCTGGTAGCAGCGTGGTGGGGTTTAAAACTGTAGCTTTTAAAAATTTTATATGGGGCTGGTTTAAAAGTAAGGCTTAATATTGAACTATGCAGGCATTTGACATCCATTTTTCTGGAGCTCCACAGAATAGTGACTTTACGGCGTGGGCTGCTACTAAGTTTAACTTTTGCCCCAAGGTTAGTTTGTCCGCCTCCTTAACTAACAGGGCTGTAGCTGCCACTGACCTCAGACAAGCTGGCCACCCAGAAGCTACGGGATTAAGTTTTTTTGAAAGGTAGGCAACTGGCTGGGACTGTGGTTCCAATGTCTGGGTGAGCACCCCCTTAGGGACTCCCTGTTTTTCATGCACAAATAACCAGAAGGGTTTAGAGATGTCTGGCAAGACCCAGGCTGGGGCCGTAGTTAGGGTAGTCTTGAGCTTGTTAAAAGCCGGTTGCTTTCTCTTTGTCCAAGTTAAGGGCTGATTTCCTTTAGTGCAGGCATACAGGGGCTTGGCTATTTCGGTGAATTCTAAAATTTATAGCGTGCGGTACCCTACCACCCCAAGGTATTCTTGAACTTGGCATTTTGTGGTGGGGGTGGGTATTTGCAGCACCACTTGGACTTGGCTGGTGCTAGTGCCTGGCTGCTTTTTTTTATGATACAGCCCAGGTAAGTAACTTTTTGTTGGCAGAATTCGGCCTTTTTAGCTGAGACCCAGTAATTTAAAGTTTGTAGGGTCTTTAATAATGACTGGGTGGTCTCTTTACAGGCCTTCTGGGTTTTTGTAGCTAAGAGTCAGTTATTCACGTATTGAAGTAGGATGCACTTGGGAAACTTAGCTTGGAAGGTGGCAAGATTTTGGCTAAGTGCCTTATTAAACAGAGTGGGGGATTTTTTCAAGCCCTGAGGCAATCTTGTCTAAGTGAGTTGCCCCGAGACCCCAGTATCGTGGTTAGACTATTTAAAAGCAAATATGGGCTGCCTAACAGGAGCCAGTGGGATGCAAAAGAATGTGTCCTTGAGATTCAAGACAGTGTAGTGGTGGTGCTCTGGGCCCAAGAGACTTAGGAGGGTGTACGGATTTGAAACTGTAGGGTGGATAGTTTTTACATGTTTACCTCCCTTAAGTCCTCTATAGGCTGATAGTTTTTTGTGCCTGGTTTTAAGACAGGAAGCAAGGGAGTGTTTTAGGGGAACTTACAGGTAGTAAGGATTCTTCCTTTTAGGAGTCTGGTTATATGTGGAGCAATTCCCTGTCTGGCTTCCTGGCTTTGGGATATCGTTATACCTGGACTGGAGTTGCCGTTGCCAATAGCTGAACCACGACGGAGGTACGGTGACTTGCCAAGCCTGGGGAATTTGTCTCAGCCCACACCCCGGGTACATTTTTTTGGAATTGGCAGAGGAGGTCTGATGTTGGTGGCTGATTTGCCTCTGAGGATAAAGCTTTTTGCAAGAGCTAGTTGTCTGACAGAGCACAGGTGATGAGGATTTGCTGAGGTGGCCCTGATGCCAGGGGAGGAGGACTTGAGAGGCGAGCCTGACCCTCACAGAAAGAAATATTTGCTTGAACTTTGTGGAGTAAGTCCCGTCCTAGGGGTGGGTACGGGCACTCTGGAATGCTAAGGAGTGGGTGATGGTGCCGTTCTCTAGATTAATGAATCAGTTGGTCGTTCAAGGGCTTGTTGTGGTTTTTCCTGTGGTCCCCTGGACAATTTTTTTTTTCCCCCTCACTGGATAGTGGTCCTAGAGGCTAAGGACCGAGTGGGTTAATTCTGATTTTCTAAATTGAGGATAGCTCTTGGTGGCTTTTTCTGAGCGGTTACTCGTCTTTTTCTCTTGAGGCACTTATTTTTTTTAATGTTTCTCTTCTTTACAGTACCAACATTGGTTTTTTTTTTAACAGGGGCTAGGGACCCCGGGGGCCCTTTTACAAGGTCTCCTGCCCTCGTGGAATGACTCGTGTTTTTTGAAGGGCTGCTATTACTGCCTTAGTAACTTTTTTAGTTTTGTACGGCTCCAGGAGTATTTTTTGTTATAAAACATTTTGGGCAATTTTTAGCAATTGGGATAAATCTGTTTCCTAGAATTCCTTTAACTTCTGTAACTTTATTTTAATATTTAGGGCTGACTGGGAAACGAAAGCCAGATTGATGGTTCGCTGATTATCTGGAGCCTCAGGGTTAATAGGAGTGTAGGTGCAACAAGCGTCTTGTAGACCGCTCAAGGAAGGCAGCTGGAGACTCCTGCGGACCCTGAGTTACACTCTACCTCGGAGAGATTAGTGGGCTTGCGGGCCACTCCCCTAACCCCTTCTAAAAGATACCGGTGAAAAGTGTTCAGAGTCCGGGAACCCCCCCAAGATGTGGGGGTCCCATTGGGGTCGGGTAGAGAGAAAAACCTTTTTAATTTGGTCCCGGTTTTTTGTTTGTTTGTTTGGTTGGTTTTTTGTTTTTTTACTCTTCCTTGCCCTGAACCTATATGATGGCTTTCAGGGCTTCTTGTCTAATTTTGCCTCTTTCTTCTGTGGTGAACAGAATCAGTAATAATTGTTGGCAGTTGTCCCAAGTGGGGTGATGAGTCTGGAGTACAGATTTTAAGAGCCCTGTCAAAGCCTGGGGCTTCTCAGAGAATGGGGGATGTTGAGCCTTTTGACAGAACTTACTTCATTGTAAAACCCTGCCGCCACCTTAAGTTCCCTAGCCTCCTAGCACGACCCCCTCCCGGGGAACTTTTTGTCTTAGTAAGTTTCTAACCCTCCCCCTCTTGCCAAAATCTTAGCAGTTCCCTAGCACGAACCCCTCCCAGGAACTATTAAACTCAGCAGTTTCCCAGCACCTCCTCTCCTGCACAGCCCTTTATACTGGAGGCATTTTCCAGCTTGCAGGCTATAAAAATCCCCTTTGCCACACCACGGGTGCTGCATGCCAATTTTGGGTGCAGCCCGGCAGCTTTTCTCTTGCTTTTAATAAAGCTTGTGCCAGCACTTGGTGTTTTGGCCCTCTCTTTAATTTTTATTAATTCCAGTTATATAAGTCACTTGACGAGAAGGGGATGTGAATAAAGAATGGGTGACCCCGATTGTCTTGTCCTGTTGGGGGCAACTCTCGAAGAGGAAGGACTGCTGTTGGGTGTGAAGCCCCGCTGCGGGTTTGCGGGGGGGACAGGGTTTGGTTATTAGCACTGTTCAGGGGGGTGCTGAGGACCTGGTTTAGAGGGCCTTGA
This sequence comes from Alouatta palliata, assembly GCA_004027835.1. Taxonomy (NCBI): domain Eukaryota; kingdom Metazoa; phylum Chordata; class Mammalia; order Primates; family Atelidae; genus Alouatta; species Alouatta palliata. The sequence continues at coordinate 38,473 of PVKV010017770.1, read as the reverse complement.
GTAGGGTGGAGGTAATTCCTGATTATCCGCTGGGGTGGGCAGAATGCCTGGCCCAGAAGGGGCTTTTTTTGGGCCGGCTAACATGACCTGAAGTTTAGCCTGTTTTATGCAGCGCTTTAGCCACGGAGGGCATTGTTGGACTAAATCCAACCATTGGTTAATGTATGGAAACTGGTCAGGCTGTTTAGGAGTTTCTGTGACCATTTTTTATACAGCCTGGGTAATTTTTGGGTTGTAGGTCCTAGTATTTGGCCACCCAACTCCAAAACACAGCTATTCTAGTTTACATAAAGAGCGGAGTTTTCTAGGAGTTAATTTCACCCCATATTGGCCTGAGAACCCAACCTTGAAGTTGGCCGTCATGCATTGAGGGGGTATAAGGCTGGGAGCTAGACGACCCATTTGGGGTTTTTTTTTGTTTGTTTGTTTGTTTTGTATTTTTAATGCCAAATTCCCCCCAAGAGATTTCACTAACTTAAAGCCTCCAGTGAGGAAAACTGAGCCTCTACTGAGGCAACCTGAGCCTCCAGTGAGGTAACTTGAGCCTCCAGTAAGGCTAACCGAGCCTCTAGTGAGGCAAACCGAGCCTCTAGCGAGGTAACCTGAGCCTCCCGTGAGGTAAGCTGAGCCTCCAGTGAGGCAACCTGGGATTCCAGTGAGGCAAACCGAGCCTCTAGTGAGCAAACCGAGCCTGTAGTGAGGTAACCTGAGCCTCCAGTGAGGCAAACTGAGCCTCTAAGGAGGTAATTTGAGCCTCCAGTGAGGCAAACCAAGCCTCTAGCGAGGTAACCTGAGCCTCCAGTGAGGCAACATCAGCCTCCAGTGAGGTAACCTGAGCCTCCAGTGAGGCAAACAGAGACTCTAACAAAGTAACCTGAGCCTCCAGTGAGGCAGACCGAGCCTCTAGTGAGGTAACCTGAGCCTCCAATGAGGCAAACTGAGCCTCTAGTGAGGCAAACTGAGCCACCAGTGAGGCAAACCGAGCCTCTAGTGAGGCAGACCGAGCCTTTAGTGAGGTAACCTGAGCCTCCAATGAGGCAACCTGGGATTCCAATGAGGCAAACCGAGCCTCTAGTGAGGCAAAGTGAGCCTCCAGGGAGGCAACCTGAGCCTTTAGTAAGGCAAACTGAGCCTCCAGTGAGGCAAACCGAGCCTCCAGTGACATAAGCTGAGCCTCCAGTGCCGTCTCATGGTATTCTTGCCTGGTCAGAGTTGCAATGACTGTGTTCGGTCCCCCGACTCAGGCCTCCCTGATGGACCGGTCCCTAGACCTGACTTACCTCTGGAGGTTCCCAGGACCCTGAGGAATTTCGAGTGAATGTCGGCCAGGTAGTCGGTTGTCCTCCACAGGGCCGGAACTCTGGGGCCCTGGAACAACTCAGTGGGCGCCTCCCCTAGAGGTCCCTGAGGTGGGAGCGGCCACCAGGGCGAGACTCTGAGACGGCTTTTGTCGGGTAATGGACTAAGATGAAATCTCGGTGGAACCTCCAAAATGTTGTGCTGAACTGAGCATAGAACGTCAACACCAAGACAAAAGTATGCCAAGTTGCAGGGTCTTTATTGCCAGCAGCCACGGAGGACTCGCGTCTCTCCAACCCGTGGCCCTGAAAGGAGGGTCTCAAGACCTTTTATTCCCGTACAACCACCTCGGGAGTGAGTGTGAGGGGCAGGGGTGGGGGTGAGGGGCTCCGGACATTCCAAGGGCCAAGGGACTTTTGTCACTCCGATTGTTAAGTGGTTTACAGAAGTCAAGATAAGCGTTAGTTTACACAGTGGGTAGTGGATGGGAATTACAGACCTTAGTTACTTATTACAAGTCACAGGGGCCAAGATGGCATGGGTTTGGACTGCTTGCCTGTCACATTAGGTTTACAGAGAGCAGTTTCAACAGAAAGCCAAGGTATGGTTGAGGTATGCAGTTTTATGGGGCTTTTTTTTTTTTTAATATATACTTTTTATTGCATTTTAGGTTTGGGGGTACATGTGAATAACATGCAAGATTGTTGCATAGGTACACACATGGCAGTGTGATTTGCTGCCTTCCTCCCCATCACCTATATCTGGCATTTCTCTCCATGCTATCTGTTCCCAACTCCCCACCCCCCGCTGTCCCTCCCCTTTTTCCCCCCGACAGACCCCAGTGTGAGATGCTCCCCTCCCTGTGTCCACGTGTTCTCATTGTTCAACACCCGCCTATGAGTGAGAATATAAGGTGTTTGATTTTCTGTTCTTGTGTCAGTTTGCTGAGAATGATGGTTTCCAGGTTCATCCATGTCCCTACAAAGGATGCAAACTCATCGTTTTTGATGGCTGCATAATATTCCATGGTGTATATGTGCCACATTTTCCCTGTCACACTGCTGAGTCCGAAATCTGTGAGGCAGCAGCTGAGGATGCGGTAGCAGTCCTGCCAAACTGACTGTTGAAGCTGGGGAGGGCCTTCATGTGCACCACATCTGTGACCAGGAGATGCTTGTAGGTAAGGAGGTGACAGTGCCATCTGCCCTGGCCACACCTCTGGCTGCTGCTGTCCCCAAGGTCCCCTGGGGGACATCCCCCACCTCAGGCTCCTTTTTGCCTGTAGTCAGCTTTTCCAGGGCTGGTCAGAAACAAAGGCTGGCTCTGCCCTGCGTTCCCATTCCCACCTCTTAGTCTTTCTCCACAGAGTCCAGTTAGTTTCTTTTCTCCTCCCCTCCCAAATGCTCAGTTCCTGCTCCCTCATCTCATTCTCTCAGGCTGGCCTGGGACCACTTATTTATGTCTCTTCTTGTCCGTAGCTCTGTTTATTATTCTGTGGGACTTTGTTGAATCTTCTCTGGAATATTCTCTTCCTTTTTTCAATAAAAACTCAAATATCCCAACTTTCCAGTACCCATCCCATTCTTTTTGTGTACTACCCAGATGGCACCTAAGTGAAGGAACCAGGTAAGTGCCTAATTGTGTCCTTTGTTAAAGTAGCTAAATCTCAAAAGACAATTCATACTGAAATATTTGGGGATTTCTTCTTTGAAATCAGAATGAAGGTACCATGGGAGAGATGATAGGATATCCTTAATGGGTTGCTTTAAGTCACCTTGATAGATGCTTATTTCCTTCTAACTATAATTTGAACACAAAAGGAAAGAAAATGAAAGTGCTTAAAATAATTGTGAAAGGTAAGAAATGTCATGGCCAGGGCTGCAGAAAAATCAGTGTTTTTTTTTTCCCCCGAAGGAGTTTACCCATGAGGCTGTGATTACTTTAACACAAAATGTGTCTCTAGATTTATTCTGGTGAGTTAAAAGACTTTACCTCCTTGTTCTAAAAGAGAGGTAAGGATGGTTCATGGTCAAAACTTTCAATAGACATGAAATGTCAATGTAAACTTTTAATGTGTAATATAAAGATTGAATGTTAAAATAACAGACCTTGCCTGTGTAAGAGTGTTTGCTGCCATGGCTCCCCATTTGTTCTTCCCTCTCCTGACAATAGCGTCTTGTTCAAAGATAAGAAAGTGAAGTGTAAGAAGCTGGAAGCCATCATTCTCAGCAAACTAACACAGGAACAAAAACCAAACACTGCATGTTCTCACTCCTAAGTGGGAGTTGAACAATAACACATGGACACTGGGAGGGGAACATCACACACTGGGGCCCATTGGGGCGTGGAAGGTAAGGGGACGGAGAACATTGGGAAAAATACTTAATGCATGTGGGGTTTAAAACCTTGATGATGCATTTATAGGTACAGCAGGCCACCATGTCACATGTATATATATGTAACAAACCTGCACATTCTGCACATGTATCTCAGAAATTAAAGTAAAAAAAAAAAAAAAACTTTGGTTGGACTCTTAGTTTTTTTCAGAGGTGGAATAATGAAGACTCATGATGAGTGTGACTTTGTAACTTAGAGTATTATACTCACTTTTCAAGATGTTTAAGAATTTAGAATAAACAAATATGTGAATGGATTATACCTTTATACACAAAATGTGTAATTACTTTTGTAAACTTATACTCTGGTTGCTGGTGTAAGGAAAGCCTATGAGTGATTCTACATACCAATTCATAGATGGGTAGTGTTGGATGAGAGCCCACAAAAGGCTCTTGATTGTCATTCTTTAGGATTACAACAGTTTTTTTCTGCCAAGAAAAAGTGAAAACTCTTGTTTGATCAGATGTATTATAGAAAGTGTTTAGAAAAACTCATATTGGTTTAAATGTTTTAAATTTTCACATATTCATTTGTGTTATTTTAACGTGACATACTTTAGTTGTTATGTTAGTGAAAACGTCTTAACTTTTTGTTTATATATTTTGCCATCTTTTTGTCAATAGAATTTGTCATGTGATGGAGGAGTCTTAGATTTATCTTTACATATAATTCTTTGTCCCTTTTCACAATGGACAGGAATAAAAGTAGAGGTACTGAAATGACGTCCTTGCTGAATAAGTGAATTGATAAATTGTTGTAAGTGATGATATCATTTTCTTTTCTATCTGTACAGATACAGCTTTGGACTCTAACCCTTCTGACCATCCAGAAGCAAAGAAATCTCAAGCAGATGGTGAGACACTTTTTCTTTCTGCCAAGAAAAAGAGTGAAAACTCTTGTTTGATCAGATGTATTATAGAAAGTATTTAGAAAAACTCATATTGGTCCATATAGTTGGAGCTCTCTTTCCCCTTCTGGATTTCCCCTTTGGGATCCCACTTCCACACACTCTCTCTCATGGAAGCTTTCTCTCTTCTCCAGTTTCTCTCTGTCTGAATAACTAAATCACTTTTCTGCAAACAAAAAAAGAAAAGAAAAAGTCATATTGGTTTAATACCAGAATGAGAATTTGCTTATTACCATGGGGATGGCACCAAGCCATTCATGAGAAATCTACCGCCATTACCCAAACATCTCTCGCTAGGCCCTGTCTCCAACATTCAGGGTCCAATTTTAACATGAGATTTGGAGGGGGAAACATCCAAACCATATCAGAGTTGTGTTTCCCAGTTCCTTCCAGAGCCATGGGCTTCTCACACCTAGAGAGCATGGAAGCAGAAAAAAGAAAAGCTGTTCCATGTCCCTCACTCTTCAGTGATAGGAGTGTTTGCCTACAAGGCCCTTCCAGCATTAAAGGCAGAAGCCATGTAGGAAACAAAGCATGGCCCAAGTCCCTCTTGAAACTTTTGTTATTCTGGCCTTTTTGTTTGTTTGTTTTTGTTTTTTTGCTGCAGACACCATGTCCAATTAGGTTTGTTACTTATTTTAAGATTTAAATTTGGCCGGGCACCCTGGCTCACACCTGTAATCCCACACTTTGGTGGGCGGAGGTGGGTGGATCATAAGGTCAGGAGTTTGAGACCAGCCTGACCAACATGGTGAAACCCTGTCTCTACTAAAAATACAAAAACTAGCCGGGCGTGGTGGTCTGCACCTGTAATCCCAGCTACTCAGGAGTCTGAGGCAGGAGAATCATTTGAATCCTGGAGGCAGAGGTTGCAGTGAGCCGAGGTCACACCATTTCACTCCAGCCTGGATGGCAGAACGAGACTCCTTAAAGAAAAAAAACACACAATAAGCAAAAAATTAAATTTAAGATAGGTTACTTTTCAGTTGTGTAAAGACCTTGTTTTTGTTTGTTTTCTTTGTAGCGACACATTAGTAGATGACCACTGATTGTGGTTGGAGATGCTTACAGGGATTCTGGTGCATCTCGAGATAGGTGCCTGGCCAGGAATTAGTTCTTAGAGCTGATAGCTCTTAGACTCTGGTAATTAAGCTATGTGTAAATGCAGAATAGAATACTAACAGATCATGGCTCACATATGCAACAGTTAAATTTTTTATTAGCTAAATTTTTCATCTGGCCTAATTTTTTTGCCCTTTTCTTTTGTACGTGAGTATTATTTCCTTTGCATGTAATAAAAACAAAAAGTAAACTAGGTCAAAAAGTAAATCTAAGTTTTCAGATTTTACTTTATGAGATTTATCATGCCAGATAGTTTAAATTATCAATTACTGAAATTAATTTTTTTACATGGAATTTTTTTCTCATTGTACGTAGTAGTCAGTAAGATGTTAACAACTACTTTTTATATTGTTTGTGTCAGAAGTGACCATTTTTTTCTTTCATTCTTAGTACAAGAAATAAGAGAAAGTGACTGTGCAAACCATGTAAGTAAACAGTCAAAAAGTTGAGAAATTGATAGTTTGATGTAAAAGCATGTCTCTCTTGATTCCTTTAAATTATAATGGGGACCCAGTGTTGATAGCATGGACATTGTTTTGTGGATTTTCTGAATCTCTTCTTCTTTCCTATCAAATTTATCCAGAAAAGTCTCCACCTTTTAAGGATTGTTGACATTTAAGTTAAATTTCAGTAGTCTGGTTGTGGTATAAAGATCTGCTGTAAATAGTTAATCTTATTTTTAATGAAATAACAAAAACAGAATAGCTAGGTTAATTGTCAGCATGGTCTGTTGACTTTCTGTCACAGCAGGGGAAAGCATACCTTCCTCCCTACACCATGACCTTATTTTTCTCCCTCTGTTTCTTTCAGTTGTAGCACACTTTTTAATTAAATGAGTAATATTGACATGATTATGACTTTCCAAATATTATTCACTGCTAAGTCATACGGTGTTTTCACTGTGTCTCTGCATTATGTATTCCTTCATCCTTTCTCTGAGACAGTTCTGAAATCTGAGCACTTCTGCACTTCTGAATGATCTCTTTTTTCCTAGCCTATGCTGGTTTATCCAGCCAAATGCAGTAAGTAGCCTCTGGGTGATCTGTCACTTTATTGAAAAATAATTTTAATAACTATTGTTAAATTGTATTTTACATATAATTTACATTTCACATCCATTATTTTTAGCATGAAGCTAATTTTGGCTATATTAATTTGTCTGTTTTCTAACAGCTTTTCCTTCTCCTCCCCCCCTCCCAGTGTTGTAGCATTCATCACATGCCTTTCAAAGATATTTCCCATCTGCTAAAACATATCTGTTCCTCTTTTTTTTTTGGCAGTTGGTGGGCAACATTCTTTGGCCTTCTGTCATACTAGTTCAGTATAGAGTGACTTTCCCTAGATAGGCTCGATGTCTGCTTTTCTGTGCTATCTCTTTAAAGTCTTTTGGGATCTCACGTAACTGCTGCCTTGTGTAGGTAGGATCACCTGAGTCCTAGATTTTGTGTTTCCTTCTGTCCTGTTATCCTCTCTAGTTGTACTTAAGCACATTTGCCTGGGCGGCGATGTTTAGAGAGCTGACCAGTCTTAAAATCCTTCCTCCTTGATAGAGAGTAAACTTCTAGGTTGAATCTAAATTGTAAGGTGCTGAAGATATTCTGCAATTGTGCTCTCATCACAGTGTTGTTGTTGAATCTATTGCCCTTGTGTGACATGTTATTTATAACCAGGTTTTATGTATCTCTGGAAACTTTTTGGGAGCTTTTCTGTCTCTGAGATTCTGAAATTTCAAAATAGCAGCTTGGTGGGGATCTTTTCCTTTTATTGAGGCTACTAAGTCTGCAGACTCTCTCTTTTTGAGAATGTTTTTTATTTTCCCTGTTACTGTTTTCTGATAGTCTTGTTACTTAGACGCTAGACTGCTTAGACCGGTAGACCTGCATTGGTTTCCAGTTATTGCCCTTCTATTTTTTTCAGTTTGTCTTTTTATTCTACTTCTGGGATATTCTTTGAGTTTATCCTCTACTATATCTATTTAACTTTATATATTTTTTGAGAGTGTTTTAAAATTTTTTTAAAGAAGTTTCGCTCCTGATTCTCGACTGGTCCCATGAATTCCCTTTTTTGTGTTGTTTCGATCTCTCTTGTTGGAGGCTTTTTGCCAATGTGTGGTGGTCCCTGGCTTCCTTGCTTTATTTGGAAGCAGGACTTCTGTTAACTGATGGCACTCAGTGTGAGGTTTTGGAAGCCAAACTAGCTTTTCATTTGGGGGACCTCAGTATGTTATCTGGGGATCTTTATTTGAGACAATTGAATTTCTTGAGAAGGATCTCCCAAGTTTTTGCCTGGCTACTTGCTTTCCAAAAGCAGAGTTAGGGAAGAAAGCTGGAGTTCTATTTTTGGTATACAGTTTTCTTTATATCTCAGGTTTAAGCCACGGTAGCTGTGAGCCAGAAATTCTCAGGTTTGGTATATCCAGGGAACATACATCTTAAGTTTCTTACATGGGAGGACAGGTGGACTTGGGACTCTAACTGCAGATTTTCAGCTGACCTTGCTGGCTTTTGTTTTACATTTTGCACTACTTTTCAAAGTGCTATTTGCCTCTAAGTTCACAGCCTGCCTTTAGTTCTGCAAGACAAACTGCTCACTTCTCTTCCAGTTTCTTTTTCCTTTTCTTTCTTTCTTTCTTTTTTTTTTTTTTTGAGACAGAGTCTCAGTTTGTCACCTGGGCTGGAGTGCAGTGGTGAGATCTCAGCAGCGCACTGCAACCTCTGCCTCCCAGATTCAAGCAGTTCTCTGCCTCAGCTTCCTGAGTAGCTGGGATTACAGGTACCTGCCACCACACCCAGCTGATTTTTGTATTTTTAGTAGAGATAGTGTTTCACCATCTTGGCCAGGCTGGTTTTGAACTCGTAACCCACTCACCTCAGTCTCCCAAAGTGGTAGGATTATAGGCGTCAGCCACCTTGTCCAGCCTCCAGTCACTTTCTGTAGGCACCAGAGTTGTGCTTCTGTGTTATTTACAACTCCTTTATCTACTTTTTGGGTCTCAGCATTTATTAAAAATTATCTCTGTCAACCTTCTCTCCTGGTCCTGTGTGTAACATTTATTTTGTGACTAATGAGATATCCAGAGGGAGAGGAAATAAATTTGTGATCCATCTATTGTATTTAATCCAAATTTAGGACCTATATTAAGTGTTAATCAGAGTTTAATTTCAGTATCATTAATGATATTAACCCAGACAGTTTTTTAGTGATGTATCTGTAATAAGCATATTACAGTTGTTTTCTAAGGCCTTGTTTAATATTTTCATTCAAACTTTATACATTGCCGTATCCCATTACATGACAACATAGATGGAGCTGTTTTAATGAATGCTCACAGTGTTAGAAATACTTAAGTTAATTAAGATGCATTTCTAGCCTGGTCAACATAGCAACACTTCATCTCTACAAAAAGGTGAAATAACAAATTAGCCAGGCATTGTGCCATATGCCTTTAGTTTTACCTACTCAGGCAGCTGAGGTAGAGGATTGCTTGAGCTCAGGAGTTTGAGGCTGCAGTTAACCATAATTACACCACTGTCCTCCAGGCTGGGCAAACAAGTGAGACCCTTTTCTCAGAAAAAAGAACAAAATTATTGTTTAAAAATATACCTAAAATTTGTCCTGCCAAAAAGGAAGGAGAAAACATAAACTTGTTTTTATTTATTTTATTTATGTTTGCTGAGAAGAATGCTGTAGTTTATTTATTTATTTTTTATTTCCATAGGTTTTGGGGGGAACAGGTGGTATCTGGTTACATAAGTTCTTTAGTGATGATTTGTGAGATTTTGGTGCACCCATAACCTGAGCAGTATCCACTAAACCTGATTTATAGTCTTTTATCCCTCACCCTTTTTTCAGACTTTCCCCCAAGTCCCCAAAGTCCATTGTATCATTCTTATGCCTTTGCATCCTCATAGCTTAGCTCCCACATGTGAATGAGAACATACAATGTTTGGTATTCCATGCCTGAGTTACTTCACTTAGAATAATAATCTCTGATTCCATTCAAGTTGCTGGGAATGCCATTAATTTACTCCTTATTATAGCTGAGTGATAATATATTTTATACACACACACACACACACACACACACACACACACACACACGTACACACACACACACGTACATACATCACAGTTTCTTTATCCACTCATTGACTGATGGGCATTTGGGCTGGTTCTATACTTTTGTAATTGTAATTCGTAAATTGTAGTTTGAGCTCCTTGTAGATTCTGGATAGTAGCTCTTTGTCAGATACATAGAGTGTGTAGACTTTCTCCCACTCTGTGGATTGTCTGTTTACTCTGCTGATCGTTTCTTTTCCTGTGCAGAAAGTCTTCAGTTAAGTCTTACCTGTTTGTTTTTGTTGCATCTGCTTTTGGGTTCTTGCTCATGAAGTCTTTGCCTAAGCCTGTGTCTAGAAGGGTTTTTCCAATGTTGTCTTCTAGAATTTTTATGGTTTCAGGCATAGATTTGTGTCCTTGATCCATCTTGAGTTAATTTTTATGTAAGGCGATAGCTGAGGATCCAGTTTCATTCTTCTGCATGTCGCTTGCCAATTACCCCAGCATCATTTGTTGAATAGTGTTTACTTTCTTTATGTCTTAGTTGACTTTGTTGAAGATCATTTAGCTATAGATATTTGGGTTTATTTCTGAGTTCTCTATTCCGTTCCATTGGTCTATGTGCCTGTTTTTATACCAGTTCCATGCTGTTTTGGTGACTATGGCTTTATAGTATAGTGTGAAATTAGGGAGTGTGATACCTCCAGATTTATTGTTTTGCTAATTTTGTTCTGCATGTGGAGTCTTGTTTGGTCCCATATGAGTTTTAGAATTTATTTTTTATTTGTTGTTTTTTTGGTTCTGTGAAGAAGGATGATGGTATTTTGATGGGAATTTTATTGACTTTGTAGATTGCTTTTGACAATATGGGTCATTTTTACAATATTCATACTAACTATTTATGAGCAGGAGATGTCTCCCTATATGTTTGTGTCTATCATTTCATTCAGCAATGTTTTGTCATTCCGAACAGCATATCAAAAAGATAATCCACCATGATGAAATGGGTTTCATATCAGAGACCCAGGGATGGTTTAACATACACAGGTCAATAAATGTGATACGCTACATGAACAGAATTCAAAACAAAAATCACTTGACCATCTCAATAGACACAGAAAAAGCATTTTACAAAATCCATCATCCTTTTATGGTTAAAACCCTCAGCAAAATTGGTATACAAGGGTCATTCCTCCGTGTAATAAAAGCCGTCTATGACACACCCATGGCCAACATAATACTGAACAAGGAAAAGTTTAAAACATTCCCCTTGAGAATTTTAACACTACAAGGATGCCCCAGTCTCACCACTTCTATTCAGCATAGTACTGGAAGACCTAGCCAGAGTAATCACACAAGAGAAGAAAGAAAGGACATCCAGATCGGTAAATAGGAAGTCAAACTGTTAGTGTTTGCTGATGATATGATTGTATACTTAGAAAACCCTAAAGACGCCACCGAAAGGCTCCTAGAAACTGATAAATGAATTTAGCAAAGTTTTTGGAGACGAAATTAGTGTACACAAATCAGTAACTCTGTTATACCCTAACAGTGACCACACTGAGAATCAAACTAAGAACTCAGCCCCATTTATAATAGTTGCAAAAATGAAATAAAATACTTAGGAAAAGATCTAACCAAGGAGGTGAAAGACCTCTACAGGGAAAACAAATTTAGTATTTTTAATGGGTTTAAATGAAAAGCAGCAGGTATAGTGGAAGAAGTCAGTGGGTGGGCAGCAGCATCCAATGGGTACTGGACCTTTGATGGTAAGCCTTTGGTTTTGACTTACTAAATTATTAGGTATAATTATTTTCTAGTTTTTGTTATTAAACTGCTATGTAACCCCTTCCATTTCTTGTTAAAGATTGTAAAATTTCATACTCTTGATTTATGCTGACTGAAATTAGATGATTTGTTTCTATTTTGTGACTACCTTAAATAATACTTATAAACAGTGAACTGTTAGTAGTATTTTTGGTGTAATTAAATGTAGGAAGACTTCCTTTCCAAATTATAACTGAATTAATTTATAAACACTTGTTGAAGTTTTTGATTTACTCAAAACTCTATGTTCACCAGCTGGATGTAGGAACAGTTAGGGTCCTCTTACTCTTGTGGAGAGGCATACTCCCTCATGAGGGGAATACTCTGCAAGAATTAGTATCTTGTAACCAATGGTGAATTTGACTCATTAGTGTACCAAAAAAACATGTTTTGGTGTGGCTGCTGGCAAGGAGATCTAAGAGGGTAGATGGAGTCAAGCTTGCTGAAACAAGGAGAGAACAAAGCAGTATTCTATACAGAGAGCTGGGGTATAGCAAGAAAATGCCTAAGTGCAGGTCAGATGATTTATAGAATGAAAATAATCAACTTTGAAATGAATGGCAAGTATTCTCTGAGAGTTTCATTTGAGTCGTGTCATGCCAGTCTTATTTAAACATGAAGTGGAAGTTAAATTTTTTAAGTTGTCCTCTGTTTTCAGGGTGAGAGAATATTCAAGTGATAATCCTTTTATCCTCCACTTAAGGAAACAGGACTAGAGAAACCTATGGCTTCCTCACTTGTTGGTGGCCTAGCAACACTGGCACACAGAACCTCTGAATCTGAAACACTTGTTTTGTCACAATATCGCCTGAAATAATACATTTAGGATTAGTAACTTAGTAAATACATTAGTCTTATATTCATTGCAATATACTTCTCTTGTACCATTATTATTTAATACATTACGTTTTATCGTAGTAAATAAATAATAGAAATTCTCAGCTGCTTTATAGCATGGTAGAAACAAAAACAATGAAATATTATTTTAAACTTTTGTCATTATTTATAAAGGGACTTCATAAAATCCTTGTTAGATTTGATGACAGGTATCATATTAAGAGCAGCACTTTATAGCCCGTATCTCAATATCATCTCTGGAAGTTCAGGGTTTGTCTATAGAGTGCACACGATACCATGCTCAGGCAGTTCATGGAGTGTCAGAAATATCTTAGTGCTTTGTCGTTTGACATTTTAACTGAGAAAAAAATATATATACTTTGATAAGTTTACCTATCTTTCCCTTCCTCTTCAGGTATTTACTGAGTATTTTACTCAACAGTATAGTTCATGCTCAACTATATTCCTCAATGACAGCACAGCCAGCTGCCCTCATTTTACAATGACGCTAAAATCGTGAGTACAACTATACTGCTAAGGGACAGGCTAAAATTATTTCAGCCATTTGGTTGTTCTCTTCAATCAGTTTAAGAAATTGGCATCAACTATATATTGATACTAGATTCTAAATATTAAGTATCAGTTTCTCTTTTCATCTTATATGTCATGATGGAAGGAAAAATGTGTTAGCAAATAAGCCATTTTAGAAAAAGTAGCTATTGATTTGATGCCCTTATGCTTAAGACAATGTTGAATGCAGTGAGAAGGATAGGTTCCCTATGTTGAATGTTTTGTGTGAAAAACTAATTTTTCAGTGTGTTGCAGGCCTAAATCAATGTGTACTACTTTCGATACTAGTCTTAGAAGAAGGAACAGCTTTTTCTCCTCTGACACCACAGTGTATCTGCATTTGAATTTCTCCCATTGTGCATGAGCACCTGATGGGCCACAAAGATGGACTTTGAGAGCACCCTGAGATGAAGTTTATTTTAAAAGGAACAGCCACCACCACCACCACCATAGAGGCTGTCCAGTGTACATCATTATCATCTCCTTGGGTTATGAGTGTTGATTTTTAGAGCACAGTTCAGAAAGTGCTGATTTAGAATATTAATGTCTTTTTATTTAATTTTACTTTTCATTCTAGAAACATAACTCGCTAGCTTATAAATAATTTTTGTTTTGAATGCACTAGCCTTTTTAACTAATTCAATTATCAGTAACTTTTACTTTAATTAAAAATGGTAAGTTTACACTCAATAATAATGTCACTTTTCTCCCTCCCTTATAACAGTAGTTGAGATGAAATTGTGTTTCAGCAAAAACCGGAATCAAACTCTGTCTCAGGTGCTGAGCTTCGGGACCTATTGAGTAATCACTAAATGTCTGTAGTCAGCCAAGTCTCTTCAGTCTTTACTCTTTTTCTTTTTTTTTGAGACGGAGTTTTGCTCTTGTCCTGTTGCCCAGACTGGAGTCGAATGGCATCATTTTGGCTCACCACAACCTCCACCTCCCGGGTTCAAGCAATTCTTCTGCCTCAGCCTCCCAAGTAGCTAGATTACAGGCATGCACCACCACGCCCAGCTGATTTTGTATTTTTTTTTTTTTTAGTAGAAATGGGATTTCTTCATGTTAGTCAGGCTATCTGGAACTCTTGACCTCAGGTGATCCGCCCGCCTCCATCTCCGAAAGTTCTGTGATTACAGGTGTGACCCAGTGCACCTGGCTGTGTCTTAAATCTTTGAACACAAAAACAAGCAAACTACTTTGGCTAGAGTCCCAAACTACTTTGGCTAGAGTCCCTGGCTGCTTTGAATTCAAAATATTTTGATGTGTAAACATAGCTTTGAAGGTTAATCTTGCTTAAACAAATTTCATGTTTTTTCCTCATTATTCTAATTTTTTTTAAGGTTTCAAATCTACTTTATTTCTTAATGCCATATCTTAATGCGTACACAGTGCTTTAACGTGGCATCAATTATGAGCTGTTTTTTCAACACTTCATTATTACACCAGCTGGGATTATTGCTGATTTCTCCATTCCTTTGGGGTGACTCTGCCAACAGGGGACAGGTTCCATTCTATTCCGATTTGTGTTGCTACATACATCCACATAGTAATACAGAAAGTGACTCCACCAGCTAATATAGCATTACCATATTTGTCATGAAAATCAGGTGTACATTTCTGGTGGTTCTGCCTTGCCATTGTTTGCTGAATGCTTCGAACTTGGAGACGACTTAGTGCGTTTTTGACCGAGGGAAACATCGTCAAGGTGAAGATTGACCTGCAGCAACACAGCTGCTGCTTTGGTGCAATCACTTCAGGTACCCTTGAAGAGCACTGGAAAACCGATCATTCTAATTTTCAGAAGTCTACTTTCGAAAGTAAAGTAAGTTTTAATTTGCCATCAGCAAGTTTGTGAGATGATCATTTGGTGTATTCACTATTGGTGAAATAGAGGTTTATTGAGCAAATGAATAGGGCAAACTGGCTTCAAGAAAAGATTTTGAAAAATGTTCATCAAAAGTTAGTAGTGCACTGTTATCAATGGGATAGGTGGAACTTATTGGGATCACTTTTGCAAAGTTTTTCTTCGAAATACATGTCTGCAAATATATGTATCCTCCAATCTCCACTTTCCCTCCATCTCCAGGCACTGAGAAGCCTTTTAGGAAAATGTAGCATCTTTATGTGAAGAAAAGCATCCCAGAAGATTCTGATTTTTACCCCAACTCAATCATTTCAAATTTTGCTGCACATTGAAATCACCTGGGAAACTTTTAGCAACAACCCTGATGCCCAAAGTTATAGCCAATGCTAATTAAATCAAAATGTCTCATGTTGAAAATGAGGCTGTTATTAAAGCGTCTCAGGTGATTTTAATGTGCAGCAAAATTTGCGAGCCATTGCTTAATTTGAGTTTAGGACAAGAAACTCCTCCTATTTGGTGGGACCCTGGGCAAGTCAGTTTTAAGATTTGTTTCCCTGACCTGTAAAATGAATGTTGGATTAAATGTCCTGTAAGATCTTTGGTCCTTTCCAGCATATAACTTCAAATTCTGTGATTTTAATATCATTTCAGAGATGAGAACTACTTGAAGCACTATTGACATATCCATCTTAAATGCTAATGTTACAGACTTTTTAAAAAGTGCTGATATGGTATAGACCTATGACTAAAATGAGATTTGCCTTCCCTCAGTTATTTTGAGCCTCATTCTAGATGCTGAGGGCAAATGGAAACACATAACTTATGTAAGAGAACTTCTTGTTTTCTGATACACAGCATCAGTTGGTAACATAGGAATACAGTTACATATATCTGAAGAGTTGTTCATAAATATTTCAGTTAAACCAATTGAAGATACCTCCCATTCATATTACATTGTGTCATGTTACACTGCCTTACTAGCACTGCTTATTTTAGGATTGCTGTGCCTATCATTGATACCGTTTGAGCATGAGCTTATGTTTACTAACACATTTTCTAATAACTATGCAGAAGCAATTTCAAATTACTTTATTTGTTATAAGCACTTTCGTTATGCGTTTTTTGGGAAATAATTTAAAAAGTTTGGGGGTAGGAGATAGTGAACTGAACTAAAATGCAGGGCCTGAAATCTTAAAAAAGAAATCACTACTGTATGGCTGAAATGTAAACATATATACACATAGACATAAAATACATGAGGCTGAGTGTGGCAGCTCAAGCCTGTAATCCCAGCACTTTGGCAGGCTGAAGCAGGCAGATCACTTGAGGCCAGGAGTTTGAGACCAACCTGACCCTCATGGCAAAACCCCGTCCATACTAAAAATACAAAGAAACTGTATTTTCTCAAAATTTACTGCAGAAAAGAATGACATACGATCAGAGACATTAAAGCCTAAGAGTAGCTTACATTTTGGTTAGAATTATGTGGGGCAAAGAGTGAAAAAGAATAAACATTTTCTGAAATTTCGCTCATATGATTTTTAAGTGAATGTTGATGAGTATTAAATCATAACGGTATTTTAAGATCCCACTGTTCATATTGTAAAAACTGAAAGACATCTCACCAATCAAAATTATTGTAAATGATTCATGGGCACAAATGTGAACACTGCTGTCTTAAGAGCACTTCATGTTTTTTCTTCAATGGGTACTTAGATTGCATCCTTTCTTCTTTCAGCAAGAACAGCTTCCGGAGGAACACTTTATGTATGATCCTAGACACAAAGTGATTTTCAGATTTGTTCGTACTCTGTTTAAGGCCAAAAAGCTAAGAGCTGAGTTAGCAATCATGTTTGGTAAGATATTTTCTATTTATAAAGCATCTTTAGAAATTGGTCTTGTAGAGCAGCCTGGCCAACATGGTTAAACCATGTCTCTACCAAAAATACAAAAATTAACCAGGCATGGTAGCACACCCTTGTAGTCCCAGCTACTTGGGAGACTGAGGCAGGACAATTGCTTGAACTCAGGAGGCGGAGGTTGCAGTGACCTGAGATCAAGCCACTGTACTCCAGCCTAGGTGACAGAGCAAGACTCCATTTCTAAAAAAGAAAAGAAATTGACCTTGTAAACAGGGTAGTATGGTCCTGTTTTTAAATGAAAGTAGGTTTCTGAAATTATCTCAGAACTTTAAGAGAAACTTATGAAAGCAAATACATTTGAGTAGAATCATCATTATGGCTTAAAATGTTGCCATTGCTCTTCTCATTACAGAACAATTGCTATTAAAGGCAGCTGGAGGGATTTCTGATTTCTCCCCCCCACACTTCAGTGCACACATGCACACACAGTGCACACACACCCAGGGCATGTGGAGGGCTTGGAATGGGGCGTAGTAACAAAACCATCCAGTTGATGGGCAGGAATGGATGCCATTGTAGGTCTATGCTGAATCCCAGGGTGTACCCCCAGGCAGTTCTGATGTGTGTCCTCACTGAGAGCTACTGCCCTCAATTCATTGTTCCTTGAATGTGTTATTCTACCCCTGCTGGGCAGGGTAGGTAGCAGAAATATTTGGCCTATGATTGTGATATGGCCCCTTGCTTAACCTGATGAAACAAAGTCTCTGTAGGACGTAAGAATAAAAGGCACTTACTTTCTGGTCAAAACCAGAAGGATTCTGGTTTTTCACAAGAGCTCTTATCACAGCACTTAAACTGAGTTAAATCAAAGGCCAGTGTTCTGTTTTGCAGCTATACATTAAAAGATTTACACGTTATGCTGATATCGACCTTTGTCCAACCAAATGGAAGAGGATTATCTTAGGAGCCATTCTTCTTGCCCTCAAGGTTGGGAGTGAAGAGGCTGTATGCATTGAGGACTACTGGGAGCTCTTTGAGAACCTTACAGTTGAAGATACGTGAGTGTGCACGGTTTTTGTGAACTTTCTGTTTTTGAGTACTTTATTTGCTCCCATAAACTTAAACACTTTAAGAAATTTTTAAAGGTTACATTATGCAGGTAATAAGAATAGACATAAATAACACATTCTCTTTCTCCCCAGCTTTAGAGCAACAGTTCATATTTTTCACTGTTCATTGGTAGGTCTTGGTAAATTGCTGTTGTAATAATCTCATAAATGGAAAAGTATTTTTCTGGTGAATGTTTTTGGCAAATATTTTACCAGTGTACTACCAGAACATGATAGTACAGTAAATATTCTTATGGCTTTTTACAAGCTGTCTGTAAGTTCCAGTATCTTTGTGAGGAGCACCTTTCTGGCCTTTGAAATAATTGTTTGGCCATTGACAGGTGTAGGTCCTCTGCATCGTGAAGTATAGCTTCACCCTGAGTCATACATTGTGTATTTGCTTTCGCTGGTATTCCCCTGCTTTTATCTAAAGATCTATTTTATAGAAACCTTGAGATACAGAATAGCCACAGATCCCTGTGCCCCATCTCCCCGTTAGGAGTGTTGCATCACTGGACTGATGAGTTAGGCCAGTGTTCCCCTAAAGCAGTCTGAGAAACATTGCTAGAGCATCACCCAATGCTCGCCACACTCAGGAGGTTCCCAGGGCACTCGTGCAACCACAGCAGCACTTGTGGGGGCCCAAGTTACCTATGAGAGTGCAAGAAACCTTGCTGAGTCATGGGGTTGCTCACAGCTGGCACCAACATGACACTGAAACAGGAGCTTCGTGGGTCTTTCTTCCACTCTGGCCTCCTAAGTGCTGTAAAGGGAAGGGCCTTGGAGCTGGTTGGCAGGGTGAACCAAGGAGGCATTTCCAGCAGAGCTCTCACAGTGTCCACTAGACAGAATGGCTTCGTGGGTGACACTTAGGAAAATCTGAAGGAACACCTCTTGATGACATTGAAGCATATGAGGCATACGAAGATCAGGATCCTCAGGCAGTGGCAAGAGGTGTTTGTTTGTTTTTATGTTTGTCATTACTCCAGATAAGATTGTCATTCAGAATGTATGCAGTCACAGAGGTGGAGCCTGATGGCTCAGTAGAAGTCTCTATCAATTGTGCTCCCCACAGGAATAACAAATTTAGCAACTATCTAAATAAAAAACCTCCTCTATAAGAACTGAAAATTAGGTAAGTGACCATACTATGTGGTTTTAACTTCATATCACTGAAAGAGGCACTGAACAGCATAGAAAAGACAGTCTTGAATTGTCGATGTGACCACCATGAACCTCTCTCCTGCAGGGAGAGGCTACATGCTTCGGGGAGGGAGAGCACAGCAGCTGTGGGGCTTTGCCTGAACTCAGTGCTGCCTTGTCATAGCAGAAAGCAAAACAAAGCTGAACTCACCCAGTGGCCACCGATGGAGAAAACATTGAGACTTGCCCCAGCCAGAGGGAAATTGTTCATCCCTGTGGTTGGACTTGAGTTGTGAAAGCCTGGCTGCTGTGGGATAAAATACTCGGGTCCTTAATAAACCTGAAAGGCTCTCTAGGTCACAAGGACTGCAACTCTTAGGCAAGTCCGAGTGCTGTGCTGCGCTTGGAGCCGGTGTGTTTGGGGGCATGTGACCCAGAGAGACAGCAGCTGGGGCAGCTAGGGAGTGCTTGCCCACCCCTCGTCCATCCCTAGACAGTGCAGCTCACAGCTCTGACAAAGATCAGTTTCTTCCGCTTGAGGGGAGGAAAGAGGACTTTGTCTTGCAACTTGGATACTAGCTCAGCCACAGTAGGAGAGGGCACTGGTCAGAGTCTTGAGACCCCTCCATTTCAGGTCCTAGCTTCAGGATAACATCTCTAGACAAACTCTGGGCCGGAAGGGAACCTGCTACTAAGGGAAGGACTGAGTAATGGCAGGATTCCTCACTTTCTGATGAAAGCACCCTCAGGCCTGGAAGAATCATCAATGATGACCAGACGGTACATGCCATGGGCCTGGAGTGAGACTGAGAGATGTGCTGGCTTCAGTTGTGCCCCAGCACATTCCCAGCTGTGGTGGCTATGAGGAGAGACTCCCTCTGCTTGATAAATGCTGAGGGAAGAGTAAAAAGGATTTTTCTTGAGCTTAGATATCAACTCAGCTACAGTGAGAAGAACACCAAGTGAGCTGTAGGAGTCCCTGATCCAGGCCTTGGCCCTTTGATGGCATCTCTGGACCTACCTGGGCCAGAGGGGAGCCCACTGTCCTGAAGAGTGAGTTCCAGGGCAGGTAGCATTCATCACAAGCTGTGAGCCCTTGGGCATTAAGTGAACATCAGTGGTGACCTGGGACTAATCCCCAAGTTACTGCAATGATGTTGTAAGTGGGTACAGACTACTGTGCCTGGGGAAAAGGGAGGGAAGAGTGGGAAGGGATTTGCCTGGTGGATTCAGTGCCAGCTCAGCCATGGTAGAACAGAATACCAGTAGATGTCTAAGGTTTATGACTCCACCCCTGGCTCCCAGACAGCACCTCTGAACCCACCCAGGGACCAGGGGAACTTACTGCACTTAAGGGATGGACAGAGGCCTCGCTGGCTTTACTACTTGCTAATTGTAGAGCCCTGGGGCCTTGAATGACATAGATGGCAGTGGGTAGTTATTACAGTGGGCCTTGGGCAGTCACAGTGCTGTGCCGGCTTCAGACCTAGTGCCGTCTGGACAGACCTAGTGCTGTCCCAGAGGTCATGTCCACAGGGGTGCTTGTATCTGTTCTCTGCCAGCTCCAGGCAGCCTAGCAGAGAGAGACAGACTTCATTTGTGTGAAAGTAAGGGAAGAAGCAAGTTTCTGTCCACTAATCTAGAGAATTCCTCCAGGTCTGATCTCAGAACACCAATGTCGTGCCTCCACAAGTCTGCAAAAACCAATGACATTCTTCACAGAAATAGAAATAAAAAATGAATCCTAAAATTTTTAGGCAATTACAAAAGACCCAAAATATTTAAAGCTATCCTGAGCAAAAAACAAACAAACCTGGATGAATTACAGTATCTGATTTCAAATTATTCTCTACAGCTATAGTAACCAGAACAGCATCGTACTGTGTTTAAAAACAGACACATAGCGCAATGCAACAGAGTAGAAAACCCCGAAACTGATTCATACATCTTCAGTAAACTCATTTTCTGTGAAGGCGTGGAGCACACACAATGGGGTAATGACAGTCTCATCAATAAGTGGTTCTGGGAAAACTGGATATCCATATGCAGAAGAATGCAACTAGGCCTCTGTTTCTCACCTTATACAAAAATCAAATCAAAGTGGATTAAAGATGTAAATCTCGGCTGGGTGCGGTGGCTGACACTTGTAATCCCAGCACTTTCGGAGGCCAAGATGGAAGAATTTTGTGAGCTCAGGAGTTCAAGACTACCTGGGCAATGCAGTGTCTCTATTTAGAAAAAAAAAAATTTTTTTTTTTTTTTTTTTTTTTTTTTAATGTTTAAGACCTCAACTATGAAACTAAAATAAGACATTGGGAAAATTCTCCAGGATATTGGACTGGGCAAGTATTACTTGTATAATGTTTTATAAGCACAGGCAACCAAAGCAAAAATGGGCAAATTAGGTCACATGAAGTTAAAAAGCTTCTGCACAGCAAAGGAAGCAGTCAACAAAGTGAAGAGACAACCCACATAGTAGGGGAAGGTTTTGAAAACTATCTGACAAGGGATTAATTACCAGAATATTTAAAGAGATCAACTCCATAGGAAAAAAAAATCTAACAATCTGATTTTTAAAATGGACAAAATATCTGAATAGACATTTCTCAAAAGAGGACACATGAGGCAGGCTTGGTGGCATGGGCCTGTAATTTCAGCTGTTTAGGAGGCTTAGATGTGAAAATTACCTGAGCCTGCCAGGTCAAGGCTGCAGTAAGCTGTGATTGTGCCACTGCAGTCCAACCTGAGTGACAAAATGACACCTGTTTCAAAACTCCTTCAGAAAAGTATACCAGGCCGGGCATGATGGCTCACGCCTGTAATCCCAACACTTTGGGAGTCTGAGGCAGCCAGATCACGAGGTCAAGAGATCGAAACCATCCTGGCCAACATGGTGAAACCCCCTCTCTACTTAAAAAGGAAAAATCAGCTGGGTATGGTGGTGCACACCTGCAGTCCCAGCTGCTTGGGAGGCTGAGGCAGGAGAATTTCTTGAACCCGGGAGGCGGAGGTTGCAGTGAGCCGAGATCATGCCACTGCACTCTAGCCTGGTGACAAACCAAGACTCTTGTCTCAAAAAAAAAAAAAAAAGAAAAGGCAAACAGGTAAATGAAAAGATACTCAAAATCAATATCGTTGATCTTCAAAGAAATGCAAATCAAAATTACAATGAAAGATCATCTCACCCCACTTAAAATGGCTTTTATTCTAAAGACAGGCAATAACAAGTGCTTGCGAAGATATAAAGAAAAGATAGCCCTTGTACACTGTTAGTGGAAATGTAATTTAAATATAACCACTATGGAGAAGAGTTTGGAGGTCCTCAGAACTAAAAATAGAGCCACCATATGATCCAGCAATCCCACTGCTGGGTATATACCCAAAAGAAAGGAAATCAGTATATTAGAGAGATACCTGCACTCTCATGTATGTTGCAGCACTATTCACAACAGCCAAGATTTGGAAGCATTCCAGGTGTTCATCAGCAGATAAGTGGCTAAAGAAAATGGTTCATATACACAATGGAGCACTATTCAACCATCGAAGAGAATGAGATCCTGTTATTTGCAACAGCATGGATGGAAATGTTAGGTGAAATAAGTCAGACACAGAAAGACAAGCTTCACGTATTCTCACTTATTTGTGAGAACTAAAAATTAAAACAGTTTGACTCATGAACATACAGAGTAGAATTGTTAGCAGCAGCTGGTAAAAGTGGTATGGGTAATGAGAGGAGTAAGGGGTAATGGTTAATAGGTGCACAGATTTTGTTAGAAGAAATAACATCTAGTATTTGATAGCACAACAGGGTGACAACACTTTAATTGTACATTTTACAGTAACTAAAATTTTGATTGAATTATTTGTAAAAATAACAATAATAAATAAAAGGATGCATGCTTGAGGTGCGATGGATTCTCCATTTACCCTGATGTGATTATTATACATTCTAGGCCTGTATCAAATAATTTTATATACCCTATATATACACCTACAGTGTACCCTCCAAAAAAAGACTTTCATTCAGAATTAACACAGTGTATATTTAGAACTGAAATGAGGCTTCTTGTAGCCAAGAGGAGATTAGTGATAGTTGGTTGCCGTTGAAATGGCTGCTAAGTTACCACTTTGCTAATAGTATAACCTGAGTTGTCATGGTGATATTGCTAGTAGCCATTTTAGTAAAGGATGTAACAGAAAATGAACGTACTTTGAAAGTTGCAGAAGCTAAAGTGCTCTTAATCGCTACTGGCATCAATCTAAATTTTTTTTTTTTTTTTTTTTTTTTTTTTTTTTTTTTTTTTGGTGAGAAGGAGCTTTGCTCTTGTTGCCTAGGCTTGAGTGCAATGGCGTGATCTTGGCTCACTGCAACCTCCACTTCCCTGGTCCAAGTGATTCTCCTGACTCATCCTCCCAAATAGCTGGGTTTACAGGCATGTGCCCCCACGCCTGGCTAATTTTCTATTTTTAGTAGAGATGGGGTGTTATCTAATATTCAGAAGACTGGATAGACCAATAGATGAAACAAGAGGATTTTATTAAGGTGGCCACCATCTGAGTGGATTTGTATTTCAAGGCTGAGCTCCTAACAAAGACAGGGCTTGACTTCTTATACATCCAGGATGGCGTAGCAGCTAACAGGTTTACAGAAGCCAGACAAAGAACAGTTAATTTGTGACATGTCCTGTGGTGTGCATTACATTTGAAAATAGCATTCTGAGAAACACCTTGCGCATTCTTTGGGTGTTATCTTACCCTGTGACTGTTTTTCTTACAGCTGGTCTGCAAGAAAAACAAGAGTCTTGAGATGCCTGGGAAATTTACTGAGAAAATGAGGAGAGTAGACAAGGCAGGGAGTTTTACAGGGAGTTAGTTAATTTCATGCAGAGCTGGGGGTTAGGTTTTATATTGAACACAACACAGTAAATTTCATTATGTAGCAGTTAAAGACTACTATTGTTATTATTTAATTTCCCTCTTCAGGGGTTTCTCCATGTTGTTTCTCAATGGGTCATGCTGGTCTCTAACTCATGACCTCAAGTGATCCACCCACCTTAGTCTCCCAAAGTGCTGGGATTACAGGAATGAGCCACCGTGCGCGGCTTGTAAACTGGTTTCTTGAAGGCAGCAAAATTTGTAATTATGAACACTTAGCTCCACTATAGTGGCAGTTAAATTGATCTCAAGACCTGCAGCTAATCTAGTGGGGCTCTGGCTCTAGTTACAAGATCAGAGAATACACAAGGAAATGTGCAGGTTTCCACAGATGTGAGCTCCAGAGGCAGTGATGACAGAGGCCAGCCCCAAGAGGACCAGTTCTACATAGTGCCGTTTGTGAATGCAGAAGCATCAGGAACTATGCTCTGAACAGGAGCTATGTTCGTGATCTTTGGAAATTGAAAAACATTATAACAAAGTGTTTAATGGACATTTATCTTGTCCCTCTGCTGTTGATTATTTGTAATGATCTCTTTTTGATGGTAAATTGAACCATTTAAAAATTAATGTCAGATTTTTCTTCAAACTTTTCACCAACTGCTGTTAATCTTGTTAGAATATATTTTCCTTCAGAAACATTACTAATTATGAGGGAAAGGCAAATTAAAAGCACAATGTAACACCACCTTACTCCTGCAAGAATGACCATAATGAAAAAATCAAAAAATCATACACGTTGGTATGGATTTGGTGAAAAGGGAACACTTACACTGCTGATGGGAATGTAAACTAGTACAACCACTATGGAAAACAGTACTGCCATTCAATCCAGCAATCTCACACTGTGTATCTACCCAAAAGAAAAGAAGTCATGAAAAAGACATGCACGTGCATGTGGATAGCAGCACAATTTGCAATTGTAAAAATGTGGAACCAGCCTGAATGCCCATCAGTTAATGGATAGATAAAGAAAATGTGGAATATATACACCATGGAATACTGCTGTGTCATAAAACAGAATGAAATAATGGCCTTGACAGCAACTTGGATGGAGCTGGAGGCCATTATTCTAAGTGAAGTAACTCAGGAATGGAAAAACATAATATGTTCTCACTTATAGGTGGGAGCTAAGCCATGAGAATCCAAAGGCATAAGAATGATACAATGGCCTTTGTGGACTGTGGGAGGAAGGATGGGAGGGGGGTGATGGATAAAAGATTACATATTGGGTACAGTGTACACTGCTCTAGTAGCAGGTAAACCAGAAGCTCTGATGTCACCCCTAAAGAAATTATACATGTAACTAAAACCACCTGTACCTCAAAAACTATTGAAATAAAATTTAAAAGCATTTCTGTATTTGGTAATCTACTGGGATTCCAATCCAATGTGCTTTCTTATATTTATAAGGTCTATCTACAGTGTGTGTTATCATGGGTCTTGAAGCAAATATCACGTAAATGAAGGCATTTCTACATTCAATATATTCATAGGTTTTATTTCACAAATGAGTTCTTACCTTCATTTGGAAGTGAAACAACTGCAGACATTACCATATGTTTGTATTTATAAGGATTTTCTCCATTGAATCCTTTCATGTTTTCAAAGAAATGAAAAAGCTGAAGGCTTTACCATGTTTCTTAAGGTTATGTCATTTTTCTCCATAGTAAATGTGAATATGTCTTTGAAAGCACTCGGGAAAGTGAAGTTTATTAACACACTTTTTACATTCATGTTTCTTTTCCGGTACAGTTTATTTCTAAGTTTTCAAAGAGAACTTGGAAAGTTGCATGCTTTCTTGTATTTCTTTGCTCGATAGGGTTCTGTCCAGTGTGCGTTATTTCATGAATTCTAATAAACTAGAGTACGTGATGGCTTTACATTTGTTACATGAGAATAATGTTTTTGAAGATAGCCCAGTGAACTAACATTATCCCGTGTTGGTTTTGTTGTGTTTCTCATTCCCCAGGAATGAGTTGGAAGAGTACTTCTTGGAGCTAATTAATTATAATTTCATCGTTCCTGGAAGGGTTTATACCAGATACTGCTTCCATCTTCACACCTTGGCACATGCATGTGGCCTGTATTTGCCAGTTTACCTTCTTGAGAGAGAAAGAGCATGGGAGCTGGAGGTAAGTCTACGAAGTTACTAAGTGGGTTTTCAGTCAAACACCAAATGCCAACATCTGTGACTAGGTCATATAAAGTAATGATTAGAAAAATGGAAAGCTTCAAAATTAATATACTGAAGAGCTTATTAACCTTTTGGCATTCTATTTCCTGTATCTTTTATGGTTTTTATAAAGATTCACATTATTTTGAAAGTTATAGATATTATCTCTTTTATGACCATAATTCCAAATGTTTTAATCAAAATTTAATTCTTAATGAATTTGAACCTTTTGAACCTTTGCCTTTGCAAATAATCACACATAAATGATTTCTTGCCATTACTTTTCTACTGATGTCTACATACATAATGCAGTTACCACTCGACTACTGTTTATTACTCGGTTTGCAAATTTATGTGATTTTCTACGGTGTATACCACAGTGCAGTCAGTCCCATGGGTTTGTTAGACAAACCATTACTACCTAAGCCGAGAGGCCTGCATTAGACTGTATGAGGTGTGTGTGTTTCAAGTACTGGATGCAGGAAGTACCTGGGATTTTACTGGAAGTGATAACTTTTATGGGACAAAGTAATGTTTATGGTTTGTGACTTTTGGTAAGTAAACAGCAAAATTACTCACAGCAACAAGGTTAAATGTTTAAAATAGGCATGTTCTGTGGCATCATGGAAGTATTTTGAAATAATACATTTTTCTACCATAATTAGTGCCAGTGAAGTAGTGTCTTTTGATGCTTTAGTCATTAGACTTCGCTTATATTTCAGTACAATCCAGCACATGCCTGCCTCATTAAAATTTGCTTTGAGTGTATAATAACTTATAGATTGGGTAGAATTTGAATAGATTAATAAACTAACTTTTTGCAAAATTGTGCATTCATTATGTTTAAGGAACAAGCGCATAGGTAACAGATGATACTGTTATAAGTTTGTCACAATAATGTGACATTTTTGGGTGCCTAATTTTTAAGTAATTTAATAAAACAAACTTCCCTTTGCTCCAGCAATCTAATTCTATCCCCGAAAGGAGATTACCTCAGTGAGCTGCCAAAGACGGCAGTGTAAACCTCAGCGTAAGTAGCTGTAGCTGAACTGTCTAAAGGAGTCTGCATGTGCGGCTTATCATCAGCGGTGACAGTTATAAGGTTGGAACCCTTTTTAAAATTGTACCTCTTTTCTATTTGACATTCTTAGGCTTTTTCAAGGATGGAACGAGACGAAGTCTTCTCTACTGCTGGCAACAATAGGTCTTTGAGTGCTGATGATTTGATTCATCTTCAAGCACACTAAGTCCAGCCTCTCCTGAAGGAAGAAATGGAGGGTAATGTAACATGTGAACCCCTCATCAAAAAAATCAGGAAAATACTACCTCTCCTGCAAAAGACAGAAAAGTTAGTATTTTCAAAAGAAGAAACACCTCAATTTCAGTTAACTCAAGGACAACTACGATTGCACTTCCTAGTAAAGAATGGGACCTTGTCAGGGCAACAACACAGTCTTACACTCTGTCCCTTTTAATGTAAACAGAGTTACAAAAACAACTCCAAAGTGAAGGCTCCCTCTGCCCACGCACAGATACTAGTTTAGTGTGTGGGCTGATAGCTGTGAACTATGTAAGGCTTTTGCTTGTTTGAGTTGAGTTGAGTCTCATTCTGTTGCCAGGCTGGAGTGCAGTGGCACGATCTCGGCTCACTGCATTCTCCACCTCCTGGGTTCAAGCCATTCTTCTGCTTCAGCGTCCCTCCTTAATTAAATTTTTTAAGTAGCTGGGATTTACAGGTGCACCAGGCCTATGTAAGGCTTTTAAAACAATAGTTTAAATTTTTTAGATTTTAAAGATAACTTGTTTTTTTTTTTTTTCAAACATTTTTTCTTTCCCCCCAAATTGCTGCATATGCATTTGGAATCAATGCAGTATTAGTATTAATACATGTCAGAGGAGTTCATGAATAGCAGTCTTTTCTTCCTGGGTATCCTCCCCTGCAGGTGTCCCAGTCTGCTCACAGCACTCATAGAAGGTGCCTGTATACTGAGAGAAGTTGCAGAGCCCTGGAAAGCTGGGAATGCACAGGCAGACATGTTGAGAGTTGAGATGGGAGGTGGGTTGTGATGTCCTCTGTAATTGTTACTGTCCTCAGGCTGTTTCTAGATATCATCAAATAAATTCAGATGTAGGTAAGACGTGACTTAATTCTAAAGGAATATTGCAATGGATCTGTAAGCATCAGATCTGTAAGCATCTCAAAAGAGGGAGAAAGGGGCTGTGTTTTATATGGAGGAGCAAAGAAGATTAGAAGGAAAGTTAGAGGAAGAGTGGAGAATGGCAAAATCAGATTCAGGCTTAGGGAGTGTTTCACCCAAAAGTCAGCCTGTTCTTAGGAGGGGTATAAATGGGGTTTGTATGTTGGCTCAGACTGAAGGCAGAGCAGGGTCCGGGAGGCTGGGGAAAGGAGAGGAACTTAAGCAGTGTATTTAACAAGTATTTTGTTCGGAACACTGAAGACAAAATTAATCGTTTATAAGAGAAAAATGACAAATTAGAGAGTTTGTGCATTTGTGATATCTAAAAGAGGAAGCATCATCTAAGTCATAATGAAAAGGGTATTTATTTGCCGTAAACTCTTTCTGCAGAACACAAAGGATGGAGAGTTCTTAACCATGGCTGTTTACCAAGATTGACTACCCCCCATCTTTTTTCCCACTTTACTTTGTTTTCTACAGTTTTTTTCCATTTGGTTTTTCTGAGTTGTATCCTATATAATAACCTGGTAAACATTGGCAAAGTTTCTCTGCTAAGTTCTGTAAGTAGTTTTATCGAATTATTAAACTTGAGTAAGGGGGTTATGGAAGCCCGTGATTTATGGAGAGAAATATAGATGGAATTGCTGGAACCCAAGAGGCAAAGGTTGCAGTGATCCGAGATTGCACCGGTGCACTCCAGGGTGACAGAGTGAGACTCTTCTGCTGATCTGTAGGCGCTGCTGGGTTGTCGACAATGCCATCCCATTGCTACATAGGCTTCCTGTGTTTTTTGTTAAATCATGTAGCATAAATAAATAAATAAATAAATATTTGGGGAGGATCCAAGATGACAGATTAGACACAACTCCAGCGCACAACACCGAGCGAAAGAGATGCAGAAACCCAGAGATCTCCTAGCTCCAACCGAGGTACCAGGTGCATTTCAACGGGTCTGGTCCAAGGATGAGCAAAGCCCACTCAGGGCAGACCGAGGCGGGGAGGGGTGCTGCTTTACTCAGGAAGTGCATCTGACCAGCGAGTTGGAGGCTCCACCTCTTGTGCTCCAGTCCAGCTACAGTGCTTCCCCCAAAGACTCAGCAATCCACAGAACAGGGGATGTTTGCCAGTCAAGTGCAGGGAATTACAATTGCAGAGTTGAATAAGAGTTGCAGACTGAGCTATTGCCCCCTCCCGCCACCTGGAGAGAGAGAGAGCTGTAACTGGGAGCAACTGGGCGGCCCCTACCCCATGACCGGAGAGAGAAAAAGCTGAAAGGGGAGACTGCCAGGTGCAGCTGGGTGGGTCCCTAACCTCCCCCACAAACCCCAGAGGGCTGAAGCTCTGACTCTAGTGGGTTGCATAGCTGGTGCTATAGTCTCAGAGGAACCCTGAATGATCCAGCCCAGTGAAGAAGGGCACAACCCACCACTAGAGGGGTGGGACTGGGCTACATGATTTAACAAAAAACACAGGAAGCCTATGTAGCAATGGGATGGCATTGTCGACAACCCAGCAGCGCCTACAGATCAGCAGAAGAGGTGAGCCTAATCTCCCAGCATAAACAAAAAAGACACAGGAAGCTTCCCTAGTAACCTTAAGGAGTCCCTAGAAACCCAGTAGTGCCCCCACAGGCAGACAAGTGACCTCATCAAGTAGCTCTCTGCTAGGCACGGTGGCTCACGCCTGTAATCCTAGCACTTTGGGAGGCTGAGGTGGGTGGATCACCTGAGGTTAGGAGTTCAAGACCAGCCTGGCCATCATGGTGAAACCCCATCTTAAAAAAAAAAAAAAAAAGCAGCTCTCTGACACCACAGCCAGGTAAATCACAAAGATGGGAAAAAGCCAGCGCAAAAAAGGTGAAACCGCCAAAGACCAGAACACCTCTTCACCTTCAAGGGATCACAACTCCTCAACAACACAGGATCACAACTTGACCGAGAAGGAGTGCGAAGAATTGATGGAAACAGGATTCAGAAGGTGGATAATAACAAACTTCTCAGAGCTGAAAGAACGCATTCTAACTCAATGCAAAGAAACCAAAAACCTTGAAAAAAGGTTAGACGAAATTCTAACTAGAATAACCAGCTTAGAGAAGAACATAAGTGACTTGATGGAGTTGAAGAACACAGCACGTGGACTATGTGAAGCAAACACAAGTTTTTTGGGGTTTTTTGTTTTGTTTTGTTTTTTTGTTTTTTAGAGAGTTCTGTAAATGTTTATTAAGTTTACTTGTTCCAGGTCTGAGTTCAAGTCCCGGGTATCCTTGTTAACCTTCTGTCTCATTGATCTGTCCAATATTGACAATGTAGTGTTAAAATTTCCCACTATTATTGTGTGGGAGTGCAAGTCTCTTTGTAAGTCACTGAGAACTTGCCCTGTGTATCTAGGTGCTCCTGTATTGGGTGCACATACACTTAGGATCATTAATTCTTCCCGTTACATTTATTCCTCTACCATTATGTAATGTCCTTCTTGTCTCTTTTGGTCTCTGTTACTTTAAAGTCTATTTTATCAACTTCTGGGTTTTTTTTGCTCTCCATTTAGTTGGCAAATCTTCCTCCACCCCTTTGTTCTGAGTCTCTGTATATCCTTGCATGTGAGATGGGTCTGTATGCAGCTTACCGATGGGTTTTTTTGGAATGGCTGATACTGGTTTTTCCTTTCTACATATAGTGCTTCTTTCAGAAGCTCTTGTAAAGTGGGCATGGTGGTAATGAAATCTCTCAGTACTTGCTTGTTTGTAAAAAATTTTATTTTTTCTTATGAAACAGTTTGGCTGCATATGAAATTCTGGGTTGAAAGTTCTTTTCTTTAAGGATGTTGAATATTGGCCCCCACTCTCTTCTGGCTTGTAGGGTTTCTGCTGAGAGATCTGCTGTGAGTCTGATAGGCTTCCCCTTGTGGGAAACCTGATCTTTCTCTCTGGCTGCCCTTAGTATTTTCTCCTTCATTTCAACCCTGATGAATCTAATGATTATGTGCCTTGGGGTTGCTCTTCTTGTGGAATATCTTTGGTGTTCTCTATATTACTTGGAGTTGTATTGTCCTGCCTTGCTGGGTTGGGAAAGCTTTCCTGGATAATATCCTGAAGAATATTTTCCAGCTTGGATTCATTCTCTTCATCACCTTCAGGTACACCTATCAAACGTAGATTAGGTCTTTTCACATAGTCCCATATTTCTGGAGACTTTGCTCATTCCTTTTTACCCTTTTTTCTCTAATCTTGTCTTTTCATTTTATTTTGTTAAGTTGGTCTTCAGACTCTGAAATCCTTTCTTCTGCTTGATCAATTTAACTGTTAAAACTTGTACATACTTCGTGAAGTTCTTGTATTGTGTTTTTCAGCTCCACTAATTCACTCATATTCCTCTCTAAGTTGTCTATTCTCATTAGCATTTCATCAAACCTTTTTTCAAGGTTCTTAGTTTCTTTGCATTGGGTTAGAACATGCTCTTTTAGCTCACAGATGTTTCTCATTATCCACCTTCTGAAGCCTGGTTCTGTCAATTCCTCACATTCATTCTCCATCAGGCCTTGTTCCCTTGGTGGTGAGGAACTGCAATGCTCTGTAGGAGGAAAGGCATTCTCATTTTGGGTGTTTTCAGCCTTTTTGCACTGGTTTCTTCCCATCTCTGGATTTATCCACCTGTCATCTGTGTAGTTGCTGACTTTCACTCTGAGTGGACATCCAGCTTGTTGATGATAAAGTTTTTTCTGTTTCTTAGTTTTCCTTTGGCGGACGCCCCTCCCCAAAGAGCTGGACCTTCCTGGGTTCTGCTGTACTTGCTGTGAAACTCTCAATCCTCAGCAGTTCCAATTGCTGGGGTTTTTTTTTTGTTGTTGTTGGGGGGGACCAGCCTTCCCCTGTAGTGACCCACTACGCTGGCTGAAACAGCGGCATTGAGATTCGTGGTACTTTTCTTCCCAGGAATCTCCCAATCTGATTCCCTGCTTCAGTCCCCTTTTCAGTCAGCTGAATGGGAGACTCTGCCTTCCCGGAGCTCCAATCACCAACTAAAAGGGCACTGAGTCCCGTATACTCCGGACTGAGAACTGGGGCACCAGCAAAATGGCTGCAGCAGCCAAAAGAGTCATGCTGGTGACCTGTGGGGGTTCTCTGCTGGAAATCTCCTGGTCCGTGGGCAATAAAAATTCGTCTGAAAATGTGGTGTCCACTCACTCTCTGTGCTTTCACTGGGAGCTACAATCCTCAGCAAACACAAGTTTTAATAGCCAAATCAATCAAGCAGAAGAAAGGATATCAGAGATTGAAGATCAACTCAATGAAGTACAAAGAGAAGGCAATACAAGAGAAAAAAGAGTGAAAAGACATGAACAAAGCCTCCAAGAAATATGGGATTATGTGAAAAAACCTAATCTATGCTTGATTGGTGTACCTGAATATGATGGGGAGAATGAATCCAAACTGGAAAACACACTCCAGGATATTATCCAGGACAACTTCCCAAGCCTAGCAAGGCAGTACAAATTTCAAATTCGAGAAATATAGAGAACTCCACCAAGATATTCTTCAAGAAGAGCAACCCCAAGGCACATACTGTCAGATTCACCAGGGTCAAATTGAAGGAAAAAATGCTAAGGGGAGCCAGAGAGAAAGGTCAGGTCACCCACAGAGGGAAGCCAATCAGACTCACAGCAGATCTCTTGGCAGAAACCCTACAAGCCAGAAGAGAGTAGGGGCCAATAGAAAAGAACTTTCAACCCAGAATCTCATATCCAGCCAAACTAAGCTTCATAACTGAAGGAGAAATAAAATCTTTTGTGGACAAACAATTATTGAGAGATTTTGTTACCATGAGACCTGCCCTACAAGAGCTCCTGAAAGAAACACTAATCATGGAAAGGAACAAGTACCAGTCACTGCAAAAGCAAACCAATTGGCAAAGACCAAAAATGCAATGAAGAAAATGAGTCAAATCATGAGAAAGAAAACGAGCCAGTAACAAAACGGCAGGATCAAATTCACACATAACAATATTAACATTGAATGTAAATGGCCTAAATGCCCCAATCAAAAGACACAGACTGGCAAAAAAACTTTTGCAATCTACCCATCTGACAAAGGGCGAATATCCAGAATCTACAAAGAACTAAAACAGATATACAAAAAAAAAAAAAAAAAAAAAAAAAAAAAAAAAAAAAAAAAAAAAAAAAAAAAAAAAAAAAAAAAAAAATTTCAAAAAAAAAAAAAAAAAAAAAAAAAAAAAAAAAAAAAAAAAAACAAAAACAACCGATAATACAAAAAAAAAAAAAAAAAAAAAAAAAAAAAAAAAAAAAAAAAAAAAAAAAAAAAAAAAAAAAAAAAAAAAAAAAAAAAAAAAAAAAAAACTCCATTCAAAAGTGGGCAAAGGATATCAACAGGCACTTTTCAAAAGAGGACATATATGAGGCCAAGAAACATATGAATACATGCTCATCATCACTGGTCATTAGAGAAATGCAAATCAAAACTACATTGAGATACCATCTCACGCCAGTTAGAATGGTGATCATTAAAAAATTAGGAGACAACAGATGCTGGAGAGGATGTGGAGAAATAGGAACACTCTTACACAGTTGGTGGGAGTGTAAACTAGTTCAACCATTGTGGAGGACAGTGTGGCGATTTCTCAAGGATCTAGAAATAGAAATATCATTTGACCCAGAAAACCCACTATTAGGTATATACCCAAAGAACTATAAATTGTTCTACTGTAAAGACACATGCACACGTATGTTCATTGCAGCCCTGTGTACAATAGCAAAGACCTGGAACCACCCAAATGCCTATCAATGATAGACTGGACAAAGAAAATGTGGTACGTATACACCATGGAATATTAAGCCATAAAAAACCAGTTCGTGTCCTTTGTAGGGACTTGGATGAATCTGGAAACCATCATTCTCAGCAAACTGACCTAAGAACAGAAAGTCAAGCACCATATGTTCTCACTCATAGGTGGGTATTGAACAACGAGAACACGTGGACTCAGGGAAAGGAGCATCACACACAACAAACAGTTGTGGGGGTAGGGGAGAGACAAGGAAGATTGGGAAGTGAAGGGAGGGTGGGGAGGGATAA
Organism: Alouatta palliata; assembly: GCA_004027835.1. Classification (NCBI taxonomy): domain Eukaryota; kingdom Metazoa; phylum Chordata; class Mammalia; order Primates; family Atelidae; genus Alouatta; species Alouatta palliata. The sequence goes on along the minus strand of PVKV010017770.1, from coordinate 4,086 downwards.
CATGGGTAGAAGTGCCAGATATAGTATGCACCTGAAGTAAAATAAATAATTTAAAAAGAATAAATAAATATTTTAAATAAAATATTTTAAACATTTTAATAAAATCTTGTTTTAACCAATTATTGTTTGTATTCATGTAATTTTGTTAATATAAAAGTCCCACCTCTAGAAAGACTATTATGATTTTCTTCTTACTCATATCCAACTATGTTATACCACCTTGATTTCTAAAAAAAAAAAAAAACACTTCCTATTAACTAATCTTATTACAATTTACATAGATGATTCACAACATGCTTAGACTTTCTGTTTTGCCTAAATATTATCTATCTTAAACAACCTGGTCATTTTATTTTAGGACAAAAAATTTACCACACAAAATTCCTTCTTATATAAAATTGATTTTATTTCGGCTTCTTTATCAAAAATATCTCTTTGTATGTTTAATTTTCTTTGCATCTCATATTTCCTGGTTCCTTTTACCTATTTTATACATAACTTTTATGGAAGGTTTGAATTAGGCAAAGATAATTTACCTTCTAATAAGAACGTTTAATAAATGTTTTCTTACATTTTTTAAGTTGGAAATTACCCAGCTAGCTAATATCTGTTAATAACCGTATATACCAAATCATATGATTTGTCTGTTTACAATGATTTTTCCATTACATTTACAAAATTATTTAATATTTTATCTAGATTGTGAAACTGTGATAGTCATTTTTTAATGTAAATTCCCTGTTAACCATTTTTATTTCAGGAGATTAAGTAATTTTCTTTTATTTTTATTTTTTGTTTGAGATAGTTTTGCTTTTATTGCCCAGGCTGGATTGCAGTGGGGCAGTCTCAACTCACTGCCACCTCCACCTCCTGGGTTCAAGTGATTCTCTTGCCTCAGCCTCCCGAGTAGCTGGGACTACAGGCGCCTGCCACCACACAGACTAATTTTTTGTATTTTTAGTAGAGAGAGGGTTTCGCCATGTTGGCCAGGCTGGTCTCGAATTTCTGACGGGGCGATCGGGCCCCCCTTGGCCTCCTGAAGAACTCCCAAATTACAGGCGTGAGGCAGCACACCAAGCCTATTTAAGTAATTTTCTTAGGGTTAAATATAAGGATATTTTTACCAACAACTCAGAATGTAGATGTTTTCATTAAATCAAATCATTCCATGTTTTATTTATCAAAAATTACACAAGCAAAAATCATTCTGTCTAGGCTTGTGTTTTATAGTTTTATAACCCTTATAACAAATCTTAGAGTATTCTGCAGGAATAAGCATGAAATCACTTGATCAACAAACAAAAATGCTGGAAATTTTTACAGTATTTCTAATATTTTTGAATAACTTGAAAGCCAGCTTATTTATAAAAGATTTTACTTAAGTCACATAAATGTAAAAAAGCATTTGACTAGTCTTTTCTTATTGATAAAATGGTTGATTTATGTACTTATACTTTTCTTTAAGCCAATGAATTAGAGCTCTCGATTTATAGTAGAGAAATATTGCATACACAACACATAAATACATAAATCTATTAGGTATGCTGACAGAAATATGTCTTACAGATTCATAAGACCTCTTTTTTCTATCCTAGAGAAATTTTTTTTTGTATTTTTATTTATTTATTTTTTAATTTGAATAGGTTTTTGTGAAACAGGTGTTTGGTTAGACCACAACAAAATCACCACCAAAAAAGGATAGTTCTTTAAATTTTATTTCTAAATGAATAATTGAAATGATTTTGATGTTTTTATTTCTAACACTTGATACTACTGCTGGCCTGGTATTGAAGAAATATTGATTGAGCTTTTAATATCACTTATTATTTGGAACATATGTAGAAAATGGTTTCTGCTTTCTTGTTCTTTAGTTGTGAGTTTCGAGATTTTGATGCACTCATCACCTGAGCAGTGTACACTACCCAATGTGTAGTCTTTTATCCCTTGCCCACCTCCTACCCTTTCCCCTAAGGCCCCAAAATCCATTGTATCATTCTTATGCCTTTGCATCCTCATAGCTTAGTTCCCACTTATGAGTGAGAACATAAGATGTTTGTTTTTCTATTCCTGTTACTTCACTTAGAATCATGGTCTCCAGAAGATGGCCGATTAGGAGCAGCTGAGGATTGCAGCTCCCAGTGAAAGCGTGGAGGGTGAGTGGACGCCGCATTCCCAGACGGATTTTTATTGCCCACAGACCAGGATATTCCCAGGGGGAGGAGCCCCAAGGGTTGCCAGCTCAGCTGGTTTGGCCGGCATGGCTAGCTGCTGTTTTCGCAGGTGCGGCTGTTTTCGCCGCCACTGTGGAGCGGCGCCCCGGCACAGCGGTTCCCCATACAAAATATGTGGGTCCGGGTGCTGTTTTAGCTGGCAATTGGAGCTCCGGGAAGGCAGAGCCGCCCATTCATCTGATTAAAAAGGGGGACTGAAATAGGCAGCCAGGCCAGGAGATTTCCCAGACAAAAAAAACGCCAGCACCCGCGGTTTCAGCCGGCGCAGTGGGTCACCGCACGGGAAATCACACAGATCCCGGCGCCTTTTCAACAGGCGGCTGGAACACCTGGGAGACACTCGACCATTCAACTAAAAAAGACGCTCTGAGGCAGGGAGCCAGGTGATCAGGCTCGGCTGGTCCCACCCCCACAAAGCCATCAGAAACGCTCTGGATCGAGAGTTTCACAGCAAGCACAACTGAACCCGGGACGGTCCAGCTCTGTGGGGGAGGGGCGTCCGCCATTACTGAGGCAGTCTGCCACTACGGAGGGAGTTTGCCATTGCAGAGGCAGTTCTAACTACACTAGTATAAACTGGACTACAGGGAAATTCACACGGCAGCTGGGCGGAGCCCACAGCAGCTCAGCAAAGCCTCTGCAGGCAGTGAGTAGGCTGCTTCATCGCTGGGCAAGGCAGCCCTGAGAAAAAGGCAGCAGCACAAGGGAAACTCATAAATAAAGCCCTAACTCCTCGGAACAGAGCACCTGGGGGGGAAAAAAAGGGGGTTTATGAGTTCTGCTGCAGCAGACTTAAACGTACATGCCCAGCAACTCTGAATGAACAACAGAGCTCACAGCTCAGCACTTGAGCTGCTATAAAGAACACTGTCACCTCAAGCACCTCCCTGACCCCCTGTATATCCAACGAGTCACCTCATAAAGGAGAGCTCAGACTGACATCTGGTGGGTAATCTTCTGGGACACAGAAGGCAGAAGAAGAAACTGGCAGCAACCCTTACTGTTCTACAGCTGCTGCAGGTGATCCCCAGGCAAGCAGGGCCGGAAGTGGACCTCAGCAGTGCTACAGCAGTGGGGCCAGACTGTTAGAAGGAAAACTAAGAAACAGAAATAACTTCATCATCAACAAACTGGACGTCCAGTGAGAGACCCCATCTGAAAATCACCAACCACAAAGACCACATATAGATAAATCCACAAAAATGGGAAGAAACCAGCACAAAAAGGAAGAAAACACCTGAAACCAGAATGCCTCTCCTCCTACAAGGGATCACAACTCCTCACCAGCAAAGGAACAAGGCTGGATGGACAATGAGTGTGATGAAATGACAGAATCAGACTTCAGAAGGTGGGTAAAAAGAAACTTCAGTGAGCTAAAAGAACTTGTTCTAACCCAACGCAAAGAAACTAAGAACCGATATGACGAAATGCTAACGAGAATAACCAACTTAGAGAGGAATGTAAGTGAATTGATGGAGCTGAAAAACACAACACGAGAACTTTGTGAAGCATACACAACTTTCAACAGCCGAATCGACCAAGGAGAAGAAAGGATATCAGAGCTCGAAGATCAACTCAATGAAAAAAACCAAGAAGGCAAGAGTAGAGAAAAAAGGGTAAAAAGGAATGACCAAAGTCTCCAAGGAATGTGGGACAATGTGAAAAGACCTAATCTACGTTTGATAGGTGTACCTGAATGTGATGGAGAGAATGAATCCAAGCTGGAAAATACTCTTCAGGATATTATCCAGGAGAACTTTCCCAACCTAGGAAGGCAGGCCAATATTCAAGTTCAGGAAATACAGAGAACACCACAAAGATATTCCTCAAGAAGAGCAACCCCAAGGCACATAAT
>PVKV010017769.1:0-46700 GCA_004027835.1 Alouatta palliata | reverse complement strand
TAGTGATGGCGGTGGTGATGGCGGTGATGGTGGTGATGATCGTGGTGGTGGTGGTGGTGGTGGTGTTAGTGCTGAGCCATGCCAGAGCACAGCACATGAGCGTTCAGGTAGTAGACAGCGTCTGGTTAGCCCTGTCTGAACAGTTCTCCGTCGACCTGCACGTTCACACGATTTCCTTCCTTACGTTTACAAATGGTTTATGGAGAAGCCTCAGCTCACCGAAGCCCAGCTTGTGTCACTGGGGTACAAGCATGACATGGTTTTCTTTTGTTCTGGCCATTGCCTTTTCCCAGATGCTGAGGCCCTCAGTGACATCTTGGCCAGATTCTGTAACACTGCAGTCTTTTTTGCCTAATAAAACCGAGCCCTATTTGGTTAAACGATTCTTCTTCCTCCCTGATTCCAAGCTCTCCTCCCTGCCCCAGTGCGAGCTACGCTGTGACTCAGCAGGCTCAGTGGGGAGGGCCAGCTCGCACATGCGCACCCTCCCCTTCCCCATCTGCTCGGCTCCTCTGGCGTTGGAGGCAATGAGGAGGGCCATGGGCACGCAAGGCCCCATGTCTGTTATTCTGGCTCTGTCCAACACGATGGGCACAATGGGCTGGCGGTGCCCTCTTTATGCCGGGCAGTGAATGCTGAGCCCTGGGACCCTGTTCCAAGCGGTGAGATTCTGGACGCACACTGCAGGCAGACCCAGGACTTGCCGGTGGAGTCCTCACTACGTGGTGAGGTAGTGACTGCCGTCAGGAACCCAGGGCGCTCAGGAGCTCAGCCTGGAGCGGTGGAGTTAAAATGCCTGTCAGGTGTGCAGGCAGCTGGACAGATGGCTGCAGGTGGAAACGTGGGGTTGTCAGCGTGTATGAGAAATGGGTGTAAGTCCTATTACTGGAATCGCTCTCCTGAAGAGCAAGTGCAGACAGAAGAGGACCATGGGCTAAGCCCGGGCAGAGTGGGAGGAAGGCAGCGAACCAGGTGCTGGGGACGACGCGCACTGGGGAGGAGTACAGCCCATCAGAGAGGACGCCTGCTGGGCTCAGCTGATCGCAGCCGCCTGGCTCTTCCTGGCCAGGTTGGGCTCACACACACACCTGGGGTCCGCAGCTGAAGACTGATCTAGGACAGTCTGGAGGCAGCCGCGGCGCCTCAGCCTTGCTTCCTGTGTCTGACCCCGGCACGTCAGCCTGGGCACGGCATTCCCATGGCAATGGCAGAGGGCAAGAGCGAGACAAGCCCAGACGCACGCGTTCATTTCAGCCTCCCCGCCACACGTCTGCCATTGTCCCATTGGCCAAAGCAAACCACAGTCAGCCAGATTCAAGGGATGGAGGGAGACCCGCTGCCTCTGTGCTGGGGAGGGAGGAAGTAGAGCCCTTAGGGCAGGCCATGTCCCTCCACTAGGGAGGGGGTGAGCAAGTGCACCCCACATACTGATGGGTGATGTCCTGATGAGAAGGTGCCCCAGCTTTAGGGACATGAAGGTCGCCTGGAGTGGAGAGACCAGAACCCAGGCCTGCCTGGAGCAGCTACAACGGGACAGGAGGGGTTGGGCTAGGGCTGCCACAGGCAGGCAGAGACTAGCAGCCACTGGTGAGAGAGAGACAGGGACCGGGGAGAGGCAGGGCTGTGTCTGTTGGAGATACTGGTGTACCAGAGAATGGGGCAACAGCTAGAGCAGTGTCCCTGGGGAGCATTGGTTTTGGTTTTGAGACTGAATTTCGTTCTGTTGCCCAGGCTGGAGTGCAGTGGCATGATCTCGGCTAACTGCAACCTCTGCCTCCTGAGTTCAAGCAATTCTCCTGCCTCAGCCTCCTGAGTAGCTGGGATTACAGGTGTGCACCACCCCACCCGGCTAATTTTGTATTTTTAGTAGAGACAGGGTTTCACCATGTTGACCAGACTGGTCTCGAACTCCTGAACTCAGGTGATCCGCCCACCTCGGCCTCTCAAAGTGCTGGGATTACAGGCATGAGCCACCGCGTCCAGCCTCAGGAGCATTGTTTAAATAGAAGGGAAAAAGCCAGGAACAACCTGAATGTCCAGAAGACTCGGAATGAGTGGTGCCGCGTTTATATCCAGTAGTGGGAAGGGATGAGCTCCCTGTCTCCGTGCAGTCTCATAACTGGTCCTGAAGGAAAGGAGCTGGCTGCCCAGGCATTCAGGGCCACATGAATACCACATTGTGCAGGGCGAGTGCATGTGGCGTGGCTCAGGAAGAGCAGGGATGAAAAGAGTGGGAACCCCTCGAGGAACTGCGGGCAGCGGGTTGGCGGGGAGCCCGCGGGACCTGGCATATTCTGTCTTCTGGCCTGGAGCACAGTCACACGGGCACTCTGCTTCTCACCCTTGCATTTGCGCGCACGCTGCTGTGCACAGAGATGCTGACGCCAAGGGCCCTGTGTGACTGGGTGGGGACAAGATGCAGGCTCGCCTGGCAACAGGACTTGGTGCGGACTGAGTTGTGCTCCACGCAGACAGCAGAGGCTATCACAACACACCCGAAAGGAGGTGTCCTGGTGACGGAACTGTTCTGCGGCTCCTGCCAGTGTGGTCGCCCCCCGTTTTCAGCACAGTGAGTCCCTTTGAGTCTGAGGTAGCGTGCCAGGTCGGTCCTGCCTGATTAGCTCTGTGCCTCCTCCACTGCAGGCATGGAAAGCTCACCTGATGGGCCCAGCCGGCTGCACCATGAACCTGCGCAAGACACACATTCTGCAGAAGGCCCCGGCGCTGCTGCCAGGTAAGGGCCAGCGAGCGAGCGCCGTCCATCCTCCATCTTCACTTACTCAAAAGAGCATCCCCGGCAGGGCAACATGGCAAGACCCCATCCCTTAAAAAAAAAAGCATCCCAGCCTCTCTCTTGTGTTCTGGTTCCTTAGTAAGCAGGCTAATCATAATTGTGTGACCAAAATCCTTCTCCATGTGCAAAGGCTCCCACTCTGGTCCTCTGCTCTTTCTACATCACTGACACAAGTGTTTAGAATCAGGAAGCTGGCCGGTCACAGTGGCTCACGCCTGTAATCCCAGAACTTTGGGGGCCAAGGTGGGCATATCACTTGAGGTCAGAGTTCAAGACCAGCCTGGCCAACATGATGAAACCCTGTAAAAAAAAATTAGCTGCGCACAGTGGCGGGGACCTGTAATCCCAGCAACTTGGGAGGCTGAAGCAGGAGAATCTCTTGAACTCAGGAGGTAGAGGTTGTGGTGAGCCAAGATCATGCTATTGCTCTCCAGCCTGGGCAACAGAGTGAGACTCTATCTCAAAAAAAAAAAAAAAGAATTAGGAAGCTAAAGAGTAGACCCATAGCTGATGCCACTGCCTGGTCTAGAAATCACATTAGCTATTTCACATCAGATTTGGGATGCCTTGCAAGAAAATAGGATCTCTTTTATTAGAAAATTACTCCTGATGGCAAAGCCTTCGATACACAACTGTATTTGAGGAGTGACAATGTTTGTGGGTGTTGGGTATGTGCCAGGCCCTGGGCTGAGGCCTGCAGCTGGTTACAGGGCATCCACCTCCCAACCTCTGCCACACGTGGGGAAAGAGAGGCTCCTGGGCCACCTACTGACGACCAGCCAGCTGGGAGTCCCTCTCCAGTCCCCGCAGCCGCCCTGCCTCTCCGCTGCTGGAGCTGAGTCCCAGGCTAATGCCAGGGCGGCTCTGTGCCCTCTGCCCCATGTCATGTGTTTCCTCTGCATTCTCTTCCTCTCCTGGTGCCACCACATGTGCATGTGCAGCCGGCCAGCACAGCCACTTCCCACATCCGATGTCAGCCTGGCCCCTGGGGACCACATGACCACTGCCCACTGTGCAGACCCCACCAGGCTCAGCCCTGAGTCCTGCAGTCGGGTGCGGGCCATCAGCATGGGCCCTCGGACACTTGTTCGGTGTCTGACCACTGCTGGCCACTCACACTGTGGCCACAAGTTCGACATCTGGTTTGTGGGTAGGAGCGCCCCTCCTAATGTGGGTCCTGTGCTTGCTCTGCAGGGAAAAGGTCAGCTGTGGCTGTATCAGGCCCCTCGGGGTCAAAGGCCGGAAGCAAGATCCCCACTCCAAAGGGCGGGCTGAGCAAGAGCTCCAGCAGGACGCACGCCAGGCGCTGACGTTGCACTCTGGCTCCTTTGTCTCTGTAAGGGATGGAGCACATCTCCTGATTCCACACTATTTCTCCAGAACTCTCTGGCCTTGGCGACCCCATGCTCTGGCTGCTGTCCCCGGCTCCCAGCTGAGCACGCCTCTTACATGTCCACACCGTCAGCTCTCATGCACACGATACGTATGGAAGTAACCAAAGATCCCGTGTGCAGCGCCCGGACCCCGCCACACTGTGCGCTGAGCCTTCAGGGCTGTCTCAGGCCTTCCTTAGAGTCAGAAGAGGATGAGTCCTGTTTGGAGAGAGCCAGAGGGCGCCACCTGGGAGGTGCTAGTGCAAGGCCGCAGGCAGCACAGACGTGGCCCCGCTTTCCTTAGTACTTGGAGCGATTCCCATAAAATGCTACCAGAAACCTTTTGCACATCGCTCCCTGTCACATGCAGTAGAGTTTCCGCAGGGCTGTGGCTTGGCCCGCGGTGGTTCCGGGAGAGTGGCCGTGCACACTGGCCTCTAGCTGTGCCTCCTCCCTGCAGGCCCCGTCTGCTGGCCATGCCCAGTGCGCTTACCCCCGGGTAGCAGAACTCACCTTCCCACTAGAGCAAGAAATAAAGGCAAAAGAGAACGTCTTTTTAAATTCGTGGTGTTTTTGAGAATTGGTCCCACTTCAGCAAGCACTTGTGGGACCCTTCTCCAGTAGCGCTGCCTCTGTGACAGATGTCAGCCCGCGCCTGGAACTCAGGTGGACACAGGTGTGGCCCGTGCTGTGCCTTTGCCCAGAGGCGCTTCGCATTCTCCACACTTTCGAACTCTAAAGAAATGTGGAGGAAGTCACTGTGAAATGAATTTCCACCTGGTCACTCTGCTCGCACGCAGAAGCCCGCTGGTGCAGGCCCGTCCCGTCCCTTCAGCTCCATGTTGTGACTGGGCCCATATGTTTTCTTTCTTCAACAGTTCATAGGATGTTTAAAACACCGACACATTGCTTCCAATGATGTAAGCAAACCTCAGAAAGTGTCTCCAACCGGCCATCCTGTCCTGGGGGAGTGAGCCGTGGGTTTCATCTGTAGCTCTGGGCCTGTGTCACATCCGGGCCAGTGTATGGAGGGAGTCGGGCTGTCTGGAGGTGCCCACCCTCTCCCTGCCCCAGCCTGTGCTCCCAGGGCCTGAGGCTACCGCAGAGTGAGGGCAGTCCCCTCCCACCTGGTGCCCGGGGCTTCTGCCTGCCTCACGGGTGTGGCATGGGCAGACTTTGAAAGTGCTAGTTAGAAAGGATTGGGATTGACGGAGTTTGTATTAAGCAATTAGTGTATAAATATTTCTTTATTCCCAACTGTGTGAAACAACAAAATATCTAAGAACTAATCGCTATGTGAACAATGTACTCCCTGGTTTGGATATGTTAATAACCATGAATTTGCGTGAATTAATCTCCACATTTGGTAAATATACCTCCGGTTGACTCAGAATACTGAGTAAGAATAAGACCTACCAAGAATCTTTAAGAATATGCTCTGCTAAATGTTTTTAAAGTATAAGGAGAGAGGGGGCCAGGCACAGTGCTCAAGCCTGTAATCCCAGCACTTTAGGAGGCTGAGGCGGGTGGATCTTGAGGTCAGGAGTTAGAGACCAGCCTGGCCAATATGGAGAAGCCCTGTCTCTACTAAAAATACAAAAATTACCCGGGTGTGGTGGCGCATGCCTGTAGTCCCAGCTACTCGAGGCTGAGGCAGGAGAATCGCTTGAATCCAGGAGGAGAGGTTGCAGTGAGTCAGATCGCGCCACTGCAGTCCAGCCTGGGCGACAGAGTGAGACTCCATCTCAAAAAAAAAGTATAAGGAGAGAAATAACTTTAAACTTTATGAGACAAAACAGAATACAGATCCCAAGATGTCTGTAAAATGATCCTTTCTGGTCTCCGGGAGATGTTATTTTCTAATCCATGTTTAAAATACAGACAAAATAGAACTCGTTCCTTAAATAGAACACGAACGAGAAAAGTTAACCAAAGAATTATTTTTCTCTCACCAATGAAAACTTTTTAGAAATACACGTGTTTTCTATATATTGAAACTTAAAACATTTACAAAAATACATCATTTTTAGTGATTGACAAACAAACTTGGGTTCATTTAAAACAGATTCTTCTTTTGTTAGTTACAGAAGAATCGTGTGTTTTGTTGAAATGATCCTACCAGTGGTTAGTGGCTATTGAGAGAGCTTTACAGGGCTATTGTTAAGGGACCGAGAATCTGGTATAAAAAACTTCAAAGGAACTGTAAGATCCCTGGGCCATTCATAAATAAATGACTAAATTTGGAATACTAACTAATAATTGAATTTTTACTCATGTTCTGAATATTTAATATTTATTTCTATTATTTTCATTTCAAGATACTCTATTAAATCTAATTTAAAAGGATTCTATGTATAAATTGACATTAGAATACAAATGTAAATACTTGTAATGAAATTTTGCAACTTTTTGAAATTTTAACATAGTTTTCTATTTGTTTTTATTTCAAGTACCAGACTTATAAATATCTAAGTAATTTATTTTTGTTGTTGTTTTACGGCTTAAGGGTTAATTCACCCTCAGTATATTAATAAAAAGATCGCTAAATGTTTTGTCACTTTATTTCAACATTACAATTAAAAAGCAATTTGCCAATTACATTTATTATAATAAACAAGTGTAGCCTAGCCCTGAAACTTTAGAAAGTAGATTGAAAGTCTGGGCAAGGTGGCTCACGCCTGTAATCCCAGCACTTTGGGAGGCCAAGGTGGGCGGATCATGAGGTCAGGAGTTCGAGACCAACCTGACTAACATGGTGACACCTTGTCTCTACTAAAAATACAAAAATTAGCCAGGTGTGGTGGTGCGCACCTGTAATCCCAGCTGCTCGGGAGGCTGAGGCAGGAGAATCGCTTGAACCTGGGAGGCAGAGATTGCAGTGAGCTGAGATCGCACCACTGCACTCCAGCCTGGGCGACAGAGCGAGACTCCATCTCAAGAAAAAAAAAAAAAGTAGATTAAAAATTGGTGAAAAAAGAGACAACAGGTATGAAGTTGCCCTGAGAGAGTTTGGTCCCTAGAATAAGCTCTTTGTCAAAACAAGTTCACTGTTGAAGAAAATGGATGATTTGAAACCACATGGAGATTAGAGAAAATGAACAGTTCTACGCTGTGGAATAAATTCAGGATGTTCTCCAAGTTCTCTAATTGTGCCCAGTAGAGGATTATACTTTCCAGTCTCTTCGTAGGTTTTCCCCCTTTGAAAGAGGGATTTTACCAGCCCTCAAGGCTGTTTTGCTTTTCAACTAAGCACTGCACCATGATCACCCACCTACTGCCCAAGAAAGCCAGGGGCAGTGGCTGTGGCACCCTCAGCTGGAAAGCTGGGTGGGCTGAGCCGTGGGAGGAAGGTCATGGCCAGGGCTTGGGCGGTGAGCCTGTGAGCCCACCCTGCAGGGAGGTGTGGCTTTAGACCACCCAGCGTGATGGAGGCGGGTCTGCAGGAATCCCCACCATGACCCTGCAAGGCCAGTGTTGTCATCCTCAACGACAGAACAGAGAGATGCCAGGCACACACAGCTGCAGGGCAAAGCCCCTGCTGCCCCTACTTGTCCTCTGACTGCAGGGAGGAAGGTTCTGGTTCAGAGGAACCTTGGCACTGTCTGGATCTTGAAAATAGCATGGGGGATCCTGACTCCACTGATGGAGCAGTTTCCGGGGAGTGTGTGACCACAGCTTGCCGCTGCCTCAGTTTCCTCACCTGTAAAAAGGTCCCCTTTGTAGGAAAAGATGGCCAGGGGCCCACCTGTGTTATTCATAGTTAAACAATGACAAGCTTGGTTTGCTTTTTATACACTGAGATTTGTGCCAAGGATCAAATACTGAATTAAGAAAACTGCAAACTATGGTGCAGTAAAATAAAAGCAGAGACCAAGTGGTAACAGGAGGCCTCTAGTGAAGACGGTACGAGAGCGCTTTATAGCTGCGGGACGCTGCGGTGTGGCTGCGAGGCAGCAAAGACGGCTTTGGTCCCACGATCTCTTCCCAACACAGGGTTTGCATGAGGGTCTCGTAAAGAGGGCTTGTGCGAGAACTCCAGGAAGGAATGCAACCTCTGCTCACAAAACTTGGGAGGGTCTTTGCAGATGGGAGCTTGCAGGACAGGAGGAGCTTGCAGGACAGCAAAGGCTTGCAGGGCAGAGATAACTGGAATGCCACAGGCTCTGCCTGTGTTCTCAGAATATGGAGTGATTCTGACTGCTCTGTGTCGACAATGCTCAGGAGATAAAAGCCCCTTGACGCACTGTGTGTGCTCAGACCTCATGGTGCCCTATCCATTGTGCCTCTTTTGCAAATGCACCTGGATAGGCAATGGGTGGTAAACACTCAGTGTCCTTAGTTAGCATTTCTTAGAAGAACCACGTTTGCTATTGAATGCTGCAGACCCATGCTCTTCCCCATCTTCCTGCTCTACTCCCCTCCCCACGGCCTGCAAGATTAACAAGATAATGCACCCAGTACAAAGCGTGTGGAGCCCAGAGCTCAGTGCCAACGCAGATCACCCCGCAAGAGAGTGCGTTGGACCCCTGGACCCATGCTGCAAACTTCTACCCTTGGCCCTGTCTTACTTCTTTTCTCACTCCCTCATCACTGCCAGGACACGGGGCACCCACGAACAGGGTTGGGCTGCATCCCAACACCCTTGCTACACACTGTGTGCCAAAGAGGACACACACTCCAGGCACTTTCCAACCCTCTGCACAACTGGCCTCAGGGTGTCAGGCATCTGCCCCTAAGTGGGGAGCACCTCTGAGTATCAGCGGAGGTGAAGCCCAGCCATCAGAGGACAGTGGGCAGCCTGAAGGCAGGGGAGCCCCCACTGCCCATCCAACCAGCTGCAAAATCCTACCAGAGCAACTTCCAAACTCAGGGGTTCCCAGAGCATCCCTCCCTCCTAAGAATGAAGCCCTGGAACAGGGCCAGGCAGGGGAGAGGGAAGGAAATCTCTCCCACTTCGGAACTTTTCTTTAATTCCAGAGACAGGGTCTCACTCTGTTGCACAGGCTGGAGTACAGTGGTGCTATAACGACTCACTGCGGTCTTGAACTCCTGGGCTCAACCCATCTCCCCACCTCAGTCTCCTGAGTAGTTGGCACTACAGGCACAAGCCACCAACCTCAGCTAATTTTTTGTCGGGGGGGGGTCTCACCATGTTGCCCAGGCCTCCTGCAAACTGTTTGATCACCAACATCAGTGTCATCAGCAGCCCATACGCCTCTGCAATGTGGATCTCATACCTCCTGTGTTACTCTGGGTATCAGCATCAGGCAGCACTCTGTTGCCTGGTGCTGGAGGGTGAATGTGCCCCGCAAATTCACAGGCTGGAAACTCACTCCCCTGTGCAACAGTATAGGGAGGTGGGGCCCGACGGTAGGCCCTGTCCTCATGGATGGATTTGTGCAACAGTAAAAGGTCTTGGAGCCAGACACAGTGGCTCACACCTATAAACCCAGCCCTCGGGGAGGCCGAGATGAGAGGATCACTGACATCCAGGAGTTCAAGACCAACCTGGGCAACATAGTGAGACCCTATCTCTACAAAAAATAAAAAATTAACTGGGTGTGGTGGCATGTGCCTGTAGTCCCACCTATTTGGGTGGCTGAGGGAGGAGGATCACATGAGCCTTGGAGGTTGAGGCTGAAGTGAGCCATGAATGTGCCAGTGCACTCAGTCTGGGTGACAGAGTGAGACCCTGTCTCCAAAACAAAGTGGGTGGGGGGCCTTGGGTGTGGGATCCCCCTCCACCTTCTGCCCTGTGAGGACACAGCCCACTTTCCCTCTCTCCTTCCAGAGGATGCTTGGACTCCCAGCCTCCATGACTTTTAGAAAGAAACCTCTGCTTTCTATAAATTACTCAGTCTCAGATATTTTGTTATAACAAGCAGACTAAGACACCTGATCCTCTTTGTTTATTATTTTTTTGCGATAGGGTCTCACTCTGTCACCCAGGCTGGAGAGCAGTGGTGCAATCTCAGCTCATTGCAACCTTCAGTCTTCTGGGCTCAAGTGATCCTCCTGCCTCGGCCTCCTGAGTAACTGGGACTATAGGCACATGACACCATGCCCAGCTAATTTTTACATTTTTGTAGAGGGGAATCTCACTGTGTTGCCCAAGCTGGTCTGGAACTCCTGAGCTTAAGTGATCTTCCCACCTCAGTCTCCCAGGGTGCTGGGATTACAGGTGTTAGCCACCACACCCCTAACTGGTCCTGTTTAAAATGTGTTCAGTGGTGAGGTGTGGTGGCTCCTGCCTGTAATCCCAGCACCTTGGGAGGCTGAGGTGGTCAGATTACTTGAGGTCAGGAGTTTGAGACCAACCTGGACAACATGGTGAAAGCCCATCTCTACTATAAAAATACAAAAATCAGCCAGGCATGATGGCAGGTGTCTGTAATTCTGGCTACTTGGAGGCTGAGGCAGGAAAATCACTTGAACCCAGGAGGCAAAGGTTGCAATGAGCTGAGATCACACCACTGTACTCCAGCCTGGGGTGACAGTGAGACTCCATTTAAAAAGAAAATGTCCAGTGCTGGGAGTTAGAAGAGAGTGGCCAGCGCTCAGTGGAGGTGCTCAAGCTCAGGGTGCCCTCCCCCCTTACCCTAGCCACCCTGGCCTTGGCTTCTCAGCTGTCTCCTCAACTCTGGGAGTCTGCTGGGCTCTGCCACCCAGGCTAGAGTGCAATGCTGATTTTGATATGGTTTGGATCTGTGTCCCCACCCACATCTCATATTGAAATGTAGTCCCCAATGTTGGAGGAGGGGCCTGGTGGGAGGTAGATTATGGGAGCGGATTTCTCATGAAAGGTTTAGCACCATCCCCTTGGTCCTGTCCTGGTGATAGAGCATTCTCATGAGATCTTGTTGTCTGAAAGTATGTGGCACCTCCCCCTTGCTCTCTAGCTCCTGCTTTACCTTCGCCCTGAGTAAAAGCTCCCTGAGGCCTCCCAAAGAAGATGCTCATGCCACACTTCCTGCAGAGCCTGCAGAATCATAAGTTAATCAAACCTCTTTGTAAATTACCCAGTCTCAGTTAATTCCCCTTTACAAACCTTACCACAACTTACACTGACCATCTACAACATGTTTGGACTTTCTGATTTGTCTCATGCTTCTCTCTTTTCTAGTCATTTTACTTTAGGATATGAATTTACCACATAATATCCTTTCTTTTATAAAATTATTTTCTTTTCTTCATATCTTTACCAAAAATATATCTTCATATACAAAACTTTTTTGATTACTCTATCCCCTACTTAGTTTCTTTTTACCTTTCTTCATAACTTTTAAACAATTTTCAAATTACATAAAATTATTTTTTTCTCTCAATAAGAACACAATTTACAGACTTATATATTAATTAGAATCCCTATTCTTAGCAACCTTAAATTTTAGTGAAAACCCAGGAAGCAAGAAATCTTGAACTATCAGAAGTTATTTTGTAGATGAAACCATTCCATAATTTTTAGAAACACATTTTCCCATAGCACAATCTTTTCTCAATGTAGTTTCACTACATTGGCTAGGCTGGTCTTGATTTCCTGGACTCAAATGACTCTCCTGTCCACTTATAAGCATTTCTCTCATTTACACATACTCAGGTTTTTCCAGTTTATCTAGATTACTTCTGAAAACTGAGATATTACACAAAACTAGTCATGATTTTAAGTTATTTTCCTGTTAATCATTTTTCAAAAACGGGTCTCACTGTACTGCCCCAGCTAGGGTGCCATGGCACAACTACAGCTCACTGCAGCCTCACTGGGCCCAAGCAATCTTCCCACCTTACCTTCCTGAATAACTTGGACTATGGACATATACTACCATACCCAGTGAATTTTTAAAGTTTTTTGTAGAAATTGGGTCTCACTACATTGGCCAGACTGTCTTGATTTCCTGGGCTCAAATGATCCTCCTGCCTCAGCTTCCCAAAGTGTTGGGATTATAGGCATAAGCCACCATATCCAGCCCTTGTTAACCATTTTCAAAGTCTGTGAACATTAGATGTTCACCTAAGTAAGAATTTCAAAATTAAACACATGGGCATTTTGCCAGTAACTCAGAAGATTCAGCTGTTTTCACTGAATCAACAATCTTAGTCTTATTCATCAAAAATAAAAAAAATCACGCACAGATTATTCCAGTTTTGTCTGGGTTTATAGTCTCATAACGTTTGTGCCAAACCCCGACAGCTTAAAACATTTAGCAGAGGCAAATGTAAAACTTATTTACCCAGGCAAAAGTGTATACTGGTGATTCTGAAGAGATTTTTATTTTTCTTTTGCCAGTAAATTTAAATCCAGCTCATTTATTAAAGATTGCTAAATTCATGTGAACTTGAAAGGCATTTGAACTTTATTTATGAGTACTCATCTACTTATAAGCCAATGTGGTAGCCTTCTAGACACGACATATAATACATGCACGGATACATAAACACATCTAAAGAGGTATACATACACACACAAACATAGATCCAATAACTCTCACCTTGGAACTCCTGCCAGGAGGGAGCATCAGACTCACTGACCTATGAAAGATAGCTGGATCCAAGTTATTTCTGACGAAATTGGAACCTGTTCACATGGCTAAGCTTTGTTTGCCCTGAAAGGTAATCCAAGGAAAGCTGTGGACCAAAATTTTGGATAAAGCAGTGTTCATGGTAGTTTTGATTTTAAAACCTCTTTTCTTCCCTCACTTCCAAATAGGTTTCCCGTGTCTATATTTTAGCTGGAATTGGCTGAACTGCATAAGAAAAACAAAATTTCCAAGTAAAACAGTAAGTTTTATCTCAACACCAGTAACTGAACAACAGATGCAAAGCAGGCAGAAAAGACAAGGGAGAAATGCAGAGCTTTAGAAGACTTGAACTCTACAGTTGCAGGTTAACCATGTGAGCTCTGAATTTTGCTTATTGTAGTTTTCCCATTGTTTTAAAATATGCACAAAATGGGCCACAATATGGAACCAGCTGGAGTCTCAGTCTAGAAAAGAGTTTACATGCTTTTTCCACCAACAAAATTTGACACAGATACAGGAACTACTCTGGATTCCCAAAGAGGATGACAAAATCAAAGGAAATTGCTGGAACCTATTTCTCCCCTACTGATGTGGTTTGGCTCTGTGTCCCCACCAAAATCTGATCTTGAATTATACTTCCATAATTGCCACGTGTTGTGGGAGGGACCCGGTGGGAGATAATCTGAATCATGGGGGTGGTTTCCCCCATACTATTCTCAAGCAAGTGAATAAGTCTCATGAGATCTGATGGTTTTATCAGGGGGGTTTCTGCCTTTGCATCTTCTTCATTTTGTCTTGCCACCACCTTGTAAGACATACCTTTCACCTCCTGCCATGATTCTGATGAGGCCTCACCAGCCATGTGGAACTGTAAGTCCAATTAAACCTCTTTTTCTTCCCAGTCTTGGGTATGTCTTTATGAGCAGAGTGAAAATGGGCTGATACACCTAGTGAGGAGAGGAGCAGCCTATCTGGCTGCTTTCTGACAATCAGATGGACCTGGTCTTGGCCATTGGGATGGAGACTGTGGCTAAGCACCCTTGGAAGAAGGTGTAACACTAAACAGAGACACAAACACAAACAGATCCCTGCAGAGAGTAGACTGCAGCAAAGTCCTGAGGTCCTGTCCCAAACCCAGACAGCACCACAGAGTGACCCGCATTAGGTCCAAATGACACAAGAGACCCAGGCGGCACCACAGACTACCAATACTAGCTCTAGACAGCTAAAGCCCCAGATGACAGACACAGAGGATTTCCAGGTGCACTTCAGTTGATATCCCAGATGCTGCTTCCCTCCCATCAGCAGAGCATGAGAGCTGCTGATATCATGAAGCAGGGAGGAGAAAAACTCCCCAAGATAAAGGCAGTCTCAGCAGCTACTAGGATTCCCTAAGGTCCTAGTCCTGGAGTCAGTTGGCCATGAGCAGCTGGCACTGGCATTTGCAAGTGGCTGCTGTCCCGCCTGGTAGCAAGAGTGGGTAAGCCCTGGGACTCCTGTGGCCAATTTCTTCATTCACTGGAAAGCAGGTGCACAGGCTGAGCCACTCACAACACAGTGCCTCACACAAGGCACCAGATTTGTAACCAGCTCAAGCCAGGCTGCTCAAAGACCAAAAATATGAGAAGGGAACTGTGGTGGAAGGAAAGCAGTTTATTAAACAAATGCCAGCTGTTAGAGACAGAATGCTTGTTCCCAGGTACTGCAAGGAAAAATTAGCATTCAGACAAAAAGTTCTCTCAGCAAAGCAATCTTACTTTCTGCAGAAAGGGTAATCCTCTTAGCCATCTTGCCACAAGAGTACAATGAACAAGGGAAAGGCAAGCACGTTTATTCCTTAAGCACCAGGTTCTTACTGCTGTGTCAGATCTCTGTTGGTTGGAGCCAGATCTCACAATCTAAACTAAAACCCAATTGGCTAACAACTTTAAACTTTTCTAAATAGGTGAAGGCAATGGAGCACAAAGGATAGAGGAAGTCCAAATAAGGAAGGGGCATAGGCTGTGAGCTGGGACATGCCTGTGAGCACGTCCAGCACCGATATTTTGGTTAAAGTACAAGGATGTAGAATGTACTTTATTTCCTTACAGCTAACATTCTTTAACAAGAAGGGAAACTTCGAAGAGGAACTTTTTACTTTCTACACCAGCAGATGGGACATGGTGCTCAGGTCTCTGAGAAACCCTCTATTTTTGTGGCTGAGTGATGGATTTAGGAAGGAAAATTTGGTGTGGGAAACAAGTGGGAGTGGTGCAGGAGGGTGCAGGGCCACGTGTCTTGTTCCAAGGTTTATCTCAAGTAAAGGCCTGTCTGAAGGTCTAGTCTGTGCCATCCTGACTTTGGGCTGGTAGTGATGGGCTCACTGTTCCTAACTCCCCCAGAGCAGCAGGACCGAGCTGGGTCTCTGTGCCTGGTTTGCTTAAAAATTAGACCCTGGAATTTCTCTCTCTCTCTCTCTCTCTCTCTCTCTCTCTTTTTGTTTTTTTTTTTTTTTTTTTAGATGGAATCTCCCTCTGTTGCCCAGGCTGGAGTGCAATGGCACAATCTCAATCTCAGCTCACTACAACCTCTGCCTCCTGGGTTGAAGTGATTCTCCTGCCTCAGCCTCTAAGTAGCTGGGATTATAGGCGCCTGCCACCAAGCCTAGCTAATTTTTGTATTTTTAGTAGAGATGGTGCTTCACCATGTTGTCCAGGGCTGTTCTTAAACTCCTGACCTCAGGTGATCTGCCCACTTCAGCCTCCCAAAGTGCTGGTATTACAGGAGTCAGCCGCCGCACCTGGCCTGCAAATGTTTTTTGATCAGAGCTGATTCTCTCCTGGATCAGGAAAAAGACCCAGCAAAGCAAGGAGACTGTCTTCAGAATGCAGATTTCCCCCACAATAGCCTTGCAGGACTATTTAAGATATGGCAAAGAAATATAATTTGGGGTAAAATACTTCAATTTCATTCAGGGTCTTTATCTGTCATGTAATGCTCTATTAGAGGCAGGCTGGAATTTGGTATCATTGCTACGAAGAGTCAGCTTTGTCAGTCTTTTTTTTTGTTGTTTTTGAGATGGAGTCTTTATTTTTTGGCCAGGTGTGGTGACTCATATCTGTAATCCTAGCAATTTTGGAGTCTAAGGCAAGTGGATTGCTTAAGCTCAGGGGTTTGAGACCAGCCTGGGCAATATGGCAAAACCCCAGCTTTACAGAAATACAAAAATTAGCCAGACATAGTGGTGCATGCCTGTGGTATCAGCTATTTGGGAGGCTGAGGTGGGAGGATCACTGGAGCCAGGGAAGTTGAGACTGAGGTGAGCAGAGTTGGCACCACTGCACTCTAGCCTGGGTAACAGAGCAAGACCTTGTCTCAATAAATAAATAAATAAAAATTTTGGGGCCAGGTGCAGTGGCTTATGCCTGATAATCCCAGCACTTTAGGAGGCCGTCACAGGCAAATCACCTGAGGTCAGGTGTTTGAGACCAGCCTGGCCCACATGGCGAAACCCTGTCTCTACTAAAAATACAAAAATTAGCCGGACATGGTGGCATGTACCTATAGTCCCAGTGGGAGACTGAGGCAGAACTGGTTGAACCCAGGAGGTGGAGGTTGCAGTGAGCCGAGATGGCATCACTGCACTGCAGCTTGGGTGACGAGTGAGACTCTCTCAAGAAAAAAAAAAAAAAAAAGGATGTTGGTTTTGGTGTGTACCACACCTCACTTAAAAGTGCAGAAATTAAGCTGGCTGGGGCACAGTGGAGCACAGACTCTGGCTCCTCTGTCAGCCCACACTCCACCCTAGGAAAGGAAAATAAATCTCAAAACCCCACAATCACTAAGTCAAAGGACAAAGTCAAGCTGGGAACTGCTTCAGGCAAACCTGCCTTCCATCTTATTCCTAAATAAGATAGGTACAAATAATTGTTTTTAAAGCTATACACCTCCCTCACAATTTGCCCACAAGGAAATTCCCTGTGGGCCTCAAGATCTTCACCGAAAACAGTTCTGCTGAATTTCACCCTGGCAATGCAAACTGATAGCTTCCCTTTACAGGTGCCGGACGAAGGACTGAACTCAAAGTCATCCCTCTCCTCACCTGGACAAATGCATATCTGACTGCTTCCTTTGCTCTATTGCTGATGTAGAAATGCAGATTCAGTGAGCCAGACTAAAGCATAAGCAACTATTCCTCTACTCGCGTCTCACGGGTATGATAAATTGTGTATTCTGTGAAAGGCTGATCAGAGACTCAAAAGAATGCAACCTTCGGTCTCTTGTCTACCTGTGACCTGTAAGCCATCTCCTGGAACTGTGCTGCCTTTCTGGATCAGTCCAAGGTACACTTTGCACGTGTTGATTGACGGCTCATGCCTCCCTAAAATGTACAAAACCAAGTTGCACCCCAACTTCCCTGAGCACTGTCGTCTGGACCGGCTAGGGCTGTGACACTGGCGTGTCCTTAGCCTTGGCAAAATAAACTTTCTACATTTCTTTGAGTCCTGTCTGAGATGCTTTTGGGTTCACAAACCCCACCCTCACCTCCACGCGCGAGGAGAACCGGCCGCTTCCCAGCCCTTCCGCGGCTCCACGCAGGAGAGGCCCCTCTCCTCTATGGCACGCGCGGCGGCACTCTAGCAGCCAGGCGGCTTCTCTATGGGCTTTTCCGGCGTAGACCGGAAATTGCTCTCTCTGCCCCGGAAGCACCCTGGTGGGTGGGTGCCCGCCAGCGGCGGAGGCGCCATGGCGGCGGCGGCGGCGGTGTCCGAGTCCTGGCCAGAGCTGGAGCTGGCTGAGCGGGAGCGGCGGCGGGAGCTGCTGCTGACGGGGCCTGGGCTGGAGGAGCGAGTGCGGGCGGCGGGTGGGCAGCTGCCGCCGCGGCTCTTCACCCTGCCGCTGCTGCACTATTTGGAAGTGAGCGGCTGCGGGAGCCTGCGCGCGCCGGGGCCAGGCCTGGCCCAGGGCCTGCCCCAGCTGCACAGCCTCGTGCTCCGGCGCAACGCGCTGGGGCCCGGCCTGAGCCCCGAGCTTGGGCCGCTGCCTGCCCTTCGGGTGCTCGACCTGTCGGGCAACGCGCTGGAGGCGCTGCCGCCGGGCCATGGCCTGGGCCCCGCCGAGCCGCCGGGCCTCCCGCAGCTGCAGAGCCTCAACCTCAGCGGCAACCGGCTGCGCGAGCTGCCCGCCGACCTGGCGCGTTGCGCCCCGCGCCTGCAGAGCCTCAACCTCACAGGGAATTGCCTGGACTCCTTCCCCGCCGAGCTCTTTCGCCCCGGCGCGCTGCCCCTGCTCAGCGAACTGGCGGCTGCTGACAACTGCCTCCGAGAACTCAGCCCCGACATCGCCCACCTGGCCTCGCTCAAGGTCAGCAGGGGCTGCCCGGGCGGGGCGGGATGGGGCCTTGGAGTAGCCCTGGAGAAGGAACCTCCCTCGGGGCCGAGCCTTTCCTAGTGACGCCCCGCGAGGCACTGGGCCCAGGGAATTCCTACAAGGCTGAAAGGAGCCAGCTGCGGGGGCATCACCCCTGGGAAGCAGTCCCTGCCTCCCAACTCCTCCCTCCTCCTGGGCACACCAACATGCTAGGTGGCTTCTGAACTCTCCCGAATTCTGTTACCTGGACTTTTACATGTGGCATGCTCTTTTGTGATGTTAGCAAACTTGGTTTCTCCCGTAGGTCAAGGGTAGAGAGACCTGGTTTGTTTTTTTTTTTTTTTTTTTTTTTTTTTATCTAATACCTGTGAAGTGACTTGAGATTGAGCCTTGTGGGGAAGGGGGCACCCTGGATTTTGCATAGTGCCACATGCTGTGATCTCGAATGTTATGTATTTCACGTCATCCTAATAGCAGCTTTCCAAGGTAGGGGTGGTCGTTCCTGTTTTACAGAAAGCCAAAGGACCTGCCCAGAGTAAGCAGCAAGTAACTTGGGTTTTTCTCCAGGCTGTATATTCTAGGGTCTGTTTACTAATTAGTCTTGCATCCCCAGGCCCCAGGATAATGCTTGGCCTATAATGGGTGCCTATTAAATCTGTTGCCTAAAAGGTAGGAGGGAAGCTACATGGCAGAACCGTGACCTCCATGCAGCCAGATGCTCCCTGGGTCTTCTCTTTTGGTTTCATCCTTAAGGCAGCCCTGCATTTCTTCCTCCATTTTTCATCTTTGAATTATGCAGACATTCACTTTAGCAGCTTACCTATTTGCTGTAGCAATTACTCAAGACATTACAACTCATTTTTACAAGTAACATTTCTATGTAAAGACAAACCCTGGCTGGGCGCAGTGACTCACGCCTGTAATCCCAGCACTTTGGGAAGCTGAGATGGGTGGATCACTTGAGGTCAAGACCAGCCTGGCCAACGTGGTGAAATCCTGTCTCTGACCACTGGGTTCTTTTTGCCACTGCCCAGATAGAGCTGATTTATCAAGGCGGGGATTGCAGGAAAGAAAGTTTTACACATGTAGAGCCAGCTGAAAGGGAGACTGGAGTTTATTATTCAGTCAGTTTCCCCCAAAATTCGGAGGTTTTTCAAGGATAGTTGGGGGTACGGTAGGGTGACTAGGCAGGGGGTGCTTGCTGCTGATTGGTTGGGATGCAGTCATGGGGTGTGGGAAATGGCCTTCCTGCTCACTGAGTCACCTCTGGGTGGGGCCCCAGGAGCTCTTTTTGGTTTCATGTAGAGCCATTGCTCAGACATGCAAAAACCTGAAAAGACATTTCAGAATCCAGTCTTAGGTTTTACAGTAGAGATATGTCATCTGCAGGAATAACTGGGGAAGTTAGGGTTAATCTCCAGAATAATGGTTGGTCGTCATTTATGTCTAGGCCTTAGCAGAATTCAGGCTCCTCTGTCCTAGCTTGGTGGACTCTCATTAGCTTTACAAAGGCAGTTAAGTTTTAGGGAAGGGCTATTATTTAAACTGTAAATGTCTCCCAAAGTTAGCTGGGCCCAAGCCCAGGAATAATTAAAGGTAGTTTGAAGGGCAGGCGCAGTGGCTCACGCCTGTAATCCCAGCACTTTGGGAAGCTGAGGCAGGTGGGTCACCTGAGGTTGGGAGTTTGAGACCATCCTGACCAACATGGAGAAACCCTGTCTCTACTAAAAATACAAAATTAGCTGGGCGTAGTGGCGCATGCCTGTGATCCCTGCTACTCGGGAGGCTGAGGCAGGAGAATCACTTGAACTTGGAGGTAGAGGTTGTGGTGAGCTGAGATTGCGCCATTGCACTCCAGCCTGGGCAATAAGAGCAAAATTCCGTCTCAAAAAAAAAAAAATAGTAGTTTCAAGGCTAAAGATGAAAATTGGTTAGATTAGATCTCTTTCACTACTGTAAATTTACTGTAAATTTCTCAGTGTTAGTTTTTGCGAAGATGGTTTCACTGACACTTTCCTTGGTACTTGGGGCTGTAGGCATCCCTCTAGGACCAAGGTGTGATGTTGGGTATAACGCTGTCTCCTCCCACCTTCCCACCTGACAGATACTTTTGGTTTTCCAGAATGTTGATGTACTAGATGTGTATCTTCACATCGTGCCTTGCATCATGTAAGTGTGCAGTCAGTTTCAGTATTTCTCTTCAAATTCATAGAAATATTTTCAGTATTCAGGTTTTTAAGATGTGTTGCATATAGCTGTCTGTAGCCCCTGCCCAGTAAAGAAGTACTCTTTATGGTGCCCAAAACATCATTCAAGTTAGACTGTGTCTGGTTTTCTAAATGCCAAAAGAGGCGGCCAGCTTCCCTTTCCCCTGGGCCCTTCTGTTCATCAGTGTGACGGTTCCAGCGGCTATCAGGGGGTCATGCAAGCGCTATTGGAATCCCTTGTTGGACTCGGATGTCTTTTTGGGGGTCTTTCTGAGGAATGGCTACCAGAACTGTGTCCAGCAATGTAGCTACACACACTGGAGTTTTGCACACAAAGGCAAATGCATTTGATGTTCCTCCTGGTGCTGTGGGGAGACGGGGCAGTGTAGAAAACAAGAAAACAGCTCAGAAACAGAAGGCAGGCTGGGCACAGTGGCTCATGCCTGGCATCCCAGCCCTTCAGGAGGCCGAGGCGGGCGGATCACCTGCACTCAGGAGTTTGAGACCAGCCTGGACAACATGGCGAAAACCTGTCTCTACAAAAAATACAGAAATTAGCTGGGTGTGGTGATGTGCACCTGTAGTCCCAGCTACTCAGGAGGCTGAGGTGGGGCAGTCGCTTGAACCCGGGAGGTTGAGGCTGCAGTGAGCTATGATCACACCACTGCATTCCAGCCTGGGCGACAAAGAAAGGAGAGAGAGAGAGAAGGGGGAGGAAAGAGAAGAAAGAAATGGAAGCATGGCTGCAGCTCTGCCTCTTTGAAGGCTCTGCTCCTTGGTAAGAAGACAGGAGTGCAACGCAGTACGAGAAGGAGAGAGATGGGGAGGAGGTGCTGGTCATCCTAATTGCTTGACTCTGAAACCATGGGGCTTAAAGCAGCAGCGGCCCTGCCCTCTGGGCTGGCTCTTCGGGACAGTAGACAGTGCAGGTCTTGCTGTTGGTCGCTCGTGTGGCTGCACTCAGCTGGCATGGGCGCAGGGCTGGGCTGCCAGGGGTGGGCGGCTTCTCCGAATGTCATCTCGGGACCTCTCCCTCCCCTTCTTCTGCAGGGCTCAGGGCTCCTCGGCACAAAAGCAGCAGCTGCCAGCCCTTCTTGAGGCTTCCACCTGAACTTGCCTCCTGCCTCTTTCCTGCGCTCCATGGTTAACTAGGTGCAAACCCGGCTCCGGCTCACTGGAAGGACTGGCTCTTCAGGGGCCGCCAGAATAACAGCACAGACGCTTCTGCCCATCCTTCCCCCGGAGGGGTGAGACTGCAAATGGAAGCAGCTCGACCTGGCTCCTAGTGCCCATCCCCACACCCACTCTCCAGGGAGCGCCTGCTGGGACCTGCAGTTCGAAGGCCCCGATCCTCTTTCCTCCCAGCCACTGGGGATGAGGCCTCTGCTATCCTTTGCCCTTGCCAGGAGCTCTGCCTGCGTGGCAGCCTGGCTTCCCCGGCATCCTGGCTTCAGAGCCACATGGCTGGTTGAGACCCAAGAGCACCAGCTGGGCCTCCCTGGCCGCATTCCACTGCCGTGGTCCATGGGGCTCAGCTCCCGGCGCTGTGGTGAGCCGAGGATGGGGGCGCGTCAGCCCTCTCCTGCGTGCATTTTCAGTGGCTACCACTCAGGCCTTTGGTGCCGTCCATGTGGGAATGGCGGAGGGATGCATGGGGCAGATGCTACCTGAACAGCTGAAGTAGGCAGGATGGTGCCTTGGTAAAGACGTCCTTTCAGGCCCTGGGCCACTCCCCTCCCCAGGTGAAGCTGCACAGGGGAGTTCAGCCTCAACGTGAGCCCTCCTGAAGCCAAACGCTCTCCCCAGCTTCTGAGTTTCTCAGTGGCTGCCTCGGGGAGTGGGGCTCCCTTGGGCTGGCGTTCCTTGTTGGATTGGTTGATGTCAGCCCCTCCCCGCCATGAAATTAGGAAGGATCCTCCCCCGGTCGCAGGTCCCCTGCAAAAGCCATGGGCCTGGAAGGCAGCCCGTGTGTCAGCCCCAAGTCACAGGCCTCACATTGCTGCCATCAGCTTGGCCACCGTGGAGGTTGTGTTTCCTGCAGAAGAGTATCAGCTCTGGGGGACAGGTGACGGCAGTTCGTCCCCCAGCCACCCCATGTGACCCGTCCTCCCAAAGCCAGTGTGCATCTCTCATCCTGCCCGCTTGCTCCCTCGCACAATTGAAAACTGACGTTACCCTCATGCCACCCTTTGTGTGTGAAACCTCTGGCTTCATTTCCTGCTGAGGCTGCCACTGGGTGCCCAGCGCTGGGCTGAGGGGCCAGCATGTGTCCTCATCAGCGGGGCCTCACTTTTCTGACAAGGACTCCCCAGCATCTGCGGCTTTGCACCCCACCCCAGTTGGTGACTCTCTTGCCCTCCATCTTGCTCTCCTTCCCTACCTTCCCTCCCTGTCGCCCCACTCCCCACAGCGCCTCCAGGCAGGTCCTGAGCTGCTCAGATGCCCTTTCTCTGGTGGTTTTTGCCTAGAAGGAAGACCCTTCTCCCAGTGCCCGCCGTCATCCTTGCGAGGATGTAGGGCCGAGGGCCCCACAGGGTCGTGGGGTGTCCCTTATGCTGTGCTGAGGCGCAGGATCCGAGAAATAAAGAGGCAGGACACAGAAGTACAAGGAAAACGTAGCTGGGCTCAGGGGGGCCACACCACCTATAAGTGGAGTCAGGTGAGGCCCCAAATGTCCAGAATCGACAGTATTTATTGTGTATAGGTTGGGGGCAGGGCAGTGAGTGAAGTCATCTTTAAGGATAGTGATAGGGTCGTGAGCAGTAAAACAAGGGGTCCACCCCCATTAGGTCACCGAGGCATGGAGGTGGGCCGTGCGCAGTGAAGAGGGTGGATCGTGCAATACCTCTATCTATGGGCAAGCTACTTCTAAGAAGATTTATAGGAGGATGCTTTAAGTCACACAGCAGTGACAGAGCTGTCAGGGTTACCGCCATCTTCTGGCAGCTTCCAATGAGTGCTATGGGAAGATGCTTTTCGAGCAGCACAGTAATAAGAGCTGATAGTTAACAGTCACCAAGGTGCGATTGCCGGTCTGAGGGCAGCCTTCCACAAGAACTGGAGCAAGGTCCTACAACTCCTTTATCAGGAGGAGTGGCTCTTGCTCCAAGCCTGCCATACAGCGGGTGTCTACGATACTGAGCGCTGCCGCCTGGGCCATGGGTTCTTGTCCTCGTATAACTGTTTTCCCTTAAATCATGCCTAAAGAATATCTCACCACTCAGTTATTTCCATGTATATGCACTCATTCTAAGAACTATATATGATTATATATAGAGGATTGTATAAAGGGAAATAACTGAAGAGTAGCACTATAAACAGATATTCTCCAATCCCTAATTTTGTAAACTAATATATGATTATATATAGAGGATTATATAAAAGGAAATCAGAGTAGTAACACTATAACTGAAATATTCTTCAGGCATTAATTGTGCCAGGATTCTGCTTAACTCCTTTCTCGGTACCTATATGGGGAGTTACCCACAGGGGACTCCTGCAGGCTGCAGCTGAACCTGGCTGTGGCTGCTCTGGGGCCCCACCTGCCTCCTTTGCCTCTGCTGCTGCTCGTGGGTCTTAAGGAGCTTGCTGTTTGTCAGCGGAGGCAGATGCTCCTCTGTGTGTTTGCAGGCAGTAAGGAGGTTTCACTTGAGGGGAACTCTAAAGCTTTTTGACCAAACCCCGTCAGGACAGTGCAGAAGCCCACAGAGCAGAGCTGCAGACGCCCGGGCCCCGACCTTTCAACTCGAGAGCTTCCCATGGTCTCTGCCAGGCGGGCTGTGCCCTGGGCTGGTGGCCCAGGCTGGTTCTGATGCTGGAGCCAGGGCTCTGACCGGGGGGCCAGGACTCTAGAAGC
Organism: Alouatta palliata; assembly: GCA_004027835.1. NCBI lineage: Eukaryota > Metazoa > Chordata > Mammalia > Primates > Atelidae > Alouatta > Alouatta palliata. The sequence goes on along the minus strand of PVKV010017769.1, from coordinate 22,605 downwards.
CTGGGCTCACGGCTGCGCTGTTCCTGGTGCCGCAGGCTGGCGACAGTATTGGTGATACCGCTCCTGGTACTTGGCGAGGCCACCTGGATTCCAGCGGGGGATTGGCTCCTGTACCATGTGGACCAGAAGGGAGGTCTGAGCTGCAGCCACCAGTCCAGCCAGTCCACCCCAGCCCAGCCCGGCATTGCCCATCCTGTCTTGCCTGGAGAAGCACACCATGGTGGCAGTTGTGTTAGAGCCGATGGACCTGTGGCTCAGGTAGTGCTCAGCAGCTGGGGTTGGTCTCAGCCCCCGCCTCACGTACTTCCCAGCAGGTGGCACTGCTGCTTAGACTGCCCCTTCTCTCCCGGGGGGAGCACGACCCTTTACACACGCTGTTCCTGCTTTACTGTTAGGTTGTCCACTTCTTCCCTGGATCTCTGCTCTCCCCATGTCCGAGCCGCACCACCCTTCCCGCCTCTGAGCACCCCCATTTCTGAGCCATCCCTCCCTGCCTGCCTCTGAGCAGCTTGACTGCTTGAGCCAGAGGATTCCAGCAGGTTCCTTTTTCATTTCCTTCACAACCTGGGGCTTGAGAAACTCCATCACCCCTGGCCTTCATGCTAGGCGAAGCAGAAGGTGTCCTCTGGGTAATCAGCCCCTCCCGTCTCTGTTCAGGGTCAGTCAAGTCCTGCCCCACCTGTCTCCTCCACACCCAGTGTGGCTAGGACTCACCGGCCACACCGACCAGGGGTGACTGCCGGCTTCCAGGGGGCCTGCGTGCCGTTGCCTCGTCTCTGGGGCAGAGCTGGCAGGTTTCCCATCCTGAGCAGGGTCCTCCTTCAGCCCTAAAGGACAGAAGGGCTTGCTCCCAGTGCCTGCCCCACCGCCTGGCAAGGCTGCGGGGCTTGGATACCCAGCCAGGAAGGGGCAGAGCTGAGGCAGCTAGGCCCCTTTTGCCTGAACCCGCAGCGGTAACCTCACATGGGGGAAGTGGCTGCCCTCGCACGCAGGTTTCTTGCCCTGCCCCAGACCCTGGGAAAGACATCCTAAGAGTGTGTCAGGTGCCACTGTGCCCCTTCCATCGTGTCAATGAGGTCAGCTGCACGTTTTGCGAAAGTCTGATCAGTCATGGTCACAAAAAGTGCTTTCCTGTGGGCCATGGGGCTTCTTGGGTATCTCTGTGGCACACAGTGGTGGCCCCAGTGCACCTGTCCTGAGTCAGATGAAGGCTGAGAACCCATTGCCATTAAAGTCGGCTTTACCCTTTACTTCCTGCGGCATGAACCGTGAGAGCACTGTGTGTGCTATTGCTTGCAGCTTTGTACTTCGGTATAAGGAAGAGGAATGCTCTTAGAGATTTTGCTGTATTTTTTTTTTTTTAAGCTCATTTAATTTTTTAAAAAGCACCACTTTGGGGAATCTGCTTCTCACCTGAGCAGTCCTGGCGAGTTCCTGACATGAGTTCACATTTCACAGCCAGACATCCCTTGTCACTTTCTGTTCTCTAACCTGATGATTTGGGGATCTGCTTCTCACCTGAGCAGTCCTGGCGAGTTCCTGACATGAGTTCACATTTCACAGCCAGACATCCCTTGTCACTTTCTGTTCTCTAACCTGATGATTTGGGGAATCTGCTTCTCACCTGAGCAGTCCTGGTGAGTTCCTGACATGAGTTCACATTTCACAGCCATTTCCCTTGTCACTTTCTGTTCTCTAACCTGATGATTGATCTGCAGCGTTGCTGTAGTTGTTACTCAGAGAGGGCAACATGTTTGAATCAGAAGCGTTTGCAGAGATCACTGTCAACATGGCTGACACCTTTCCTTCAGAGAGGCTCCTTGGCTTATGGCTTTGAGGTGGGAAAGCGCGGGGGAAGCGACTCAGAGATGAATATCTGTGGCTCCCCTGGGATGCGCCCCTGCAGACAGGCCCGTGGTGGCCCTTGTGAGTGAGGATTGCTTTCCCTGCCTCTGGAGCGTGACCTTGGGCTCTTTTCCCAGAGTTGGGGGCTCTGACGCGTCCTTGTTTCTCTTTGCAGACGTTGGACCTCTCCAACAACCAGCTGAGTGAGATCCCTGCGGAGCTCGCAGACTGCCCCAAGCTCAAGGAGATCAATTTCCGCGGGAACAAGCTGAGGGACAAGCGCCTGGAGAAGATGGTCAGCGGCTGCCAGACCAGGTCCATCCTGGAGTACCTGCGCGTCGGAGGCCGTGGTGGCGGAAAGGGCAAGGGCCGTGCCGAGGGCTCGGAGAAGGAGGAGAGCCGGAAGAAGAGGAGGGAGAGGAAGCAGAGGCGGGAGGGCGGCGATGGGGAGGACCAGGACGTGGGAGACACCGGCCGGCTGCTGCTCAGGGTCCTGCACGTCTCCGAGAACCCCACGCCTCTGGCAGTCAGAGTGAGTCCCGAGGTCCGGGACGTGCGGCCCTACATCGTGGGGGCCGTGGTGCGAGGCATGGACCTGCAGCCGGGGAATGCACTCAAGCGCTTCCTCACCTTGCAGGTGGGTGCTGTAGGGTCCTCAGGTGACGGGGACAGGGGTGTGGGAGGGTGTGGGACACCACAAGCTGGGACGCATCCTGGAGTGAGCGTGTCCGAAGGAGCAGCAGTGGAGTATGAGGCCCAGCCAGGTGTCTGTGTGCCCCAGTTTCCTCAGCTCCTAAGTGGGAATAGAGCAGGTTCTGGCCCAGGTGTTACTGAGGAAGGGGTGAGGCCTCAGTGCCCTCTGGGAGGTGGGTGTCCCCAGCATGGAGATGGCCTCTTCACAGATGTCTGTGGCCTGTCCTGGCCTGGTTGGGCCTGCTCACTGGCCCTATCCCTTACTCCTCCACATAGTGTGTTAACGGTTTATCCTAATTTTTTTTTTAAGGAGCCGCACTGTCTCCCAGGCTGGATGGAGTGCAGCGGCGCAATCTAAGCTCACTACAGCCTCCGCCTCCTGGGTTCAAGTGATTCTCCTGCCTCAGCCTCCTGAGTAGCTGGGATTACAGGTGTCTGCCATCACATCTGGTTAATTTTTTTGTATTTTTAATAGACAGGGTTTCACCACATTGGCCAGGTTGGTCTTTTGAACTCCTGACCTCAAGTGATCCACCTGCCTCAGCCTCCCGAAGTGCTGGGATTACAGGTGTGAGCCACCTTGCCTGGCCTGTCTTAATTTTTGGATAGCTTTATTGCAGTTGAAAATTAGGGTTCCATCTAGGCTCATGCCTATAATCCCAGCACTTTGGGAGGCTGAGGTGGGTGGGTCACCTGAGGTCAGGAGTTCGAGACCAGCCTGGCCAACATGGCGAAACCCCATCTCTACTAAAAATACAAAAATTAGCGGGCATGGTGGCAGGTGCCAGTAATCCCAGCTACTGGAGAGTCTTAGGCAGGAGAATTGCTTGAACCTGGGAGGCGGAGGTTGCAGTGAGTTGAGATTGCGCCACTGCATTCCAGCCTGGGTGACAAGAGCGAGACTCTATCTTAAAAAAAAAAAAAAAAGAAAAAGAAAATCAGGGTTCCTTGATGTTCTGATATTTTGGTGGGCTTTCTGACTTCTAAAGTAAGTCATACATTTTGTTTCACGTAAGATGGTATTAAAGTTGTCAGCTCCTGCCAGCACATTCTTCTGTGAATTGTTTAGGTTTTGGCAAAACTGACTTCCCAGTGTGTTGTTTTTCTGTGATATCTGACCAACTTTCAAAATAAAACCACACCTGTGCCTAAGGGAAAGTCCCGTGCACTCCGTCGAGGCAGAGACAGCGTGTGGCGGCCCGAGAGTGACTGTCGTGGGGGTGTTTCTGCCCGCAGTTGAGGAAGGATGTGAACAGACACGTCAGCCAGGGCTTTAGAACCTAAAGCTTGGCCTTTATTTACATTTTAGTTCGAAATGGGTTTTTTGAAATCTCCAATATGGTGTCTGGAATTAGAGAAGGAAGAAGGTCTGCTGTTTGACAGGTTATGGTTTTCCTGGTGGTGATTCCAGAGAGTGGGTGCCTGGATGGCCGAGCAGAGAAGAGTTGGAGGGGAGGCCTGTCTTAGAAAGAGGCATGGTGGGGTTGTAAAGACCGAGGACTGGGAGGGTTTCCCGGTGCCCAGCCCGCCCGGCCAGGGGTGAAGCGTGGATACCTCGCTGGGCTTCGGGGCGCAGGAGGCCTCGCTCACCTCTGCTCCTGTGTTACAGACTAAGCTCCATGAAGATCTGTGTGAGAAGAGGACAGCCGCCACTGTTGCCACCCACGAGCTCCGAGCCATCCGAGGGCCCCTGCTGTACTGCGCGCGGCCCCCGCAGGACCTCAAGGTGCCGCTGTCCCCTTTGCCAGGCCTGCTCCAGGGCCTCCTTGGTGTCCTTGAAAGGCGCTGGGCTGATGCTGGAGCCCGAGCAGTTTCTTTAGAGTAGAACTGCAAAGACGGCCTGCTCTTGCAAAGACGTGAAATCATGAAACAGGCCGTATTTGCGGTTACTCTCGAAGCGATGCCCAGCTGTGAGAGGACTCGGCAGAGGAGCAGTCGTGGGAAAGTAATTTCCGTCACTTGCTCACTACCTTTTAATCAGACATGTTGGTCTCTATTCTGATTGTAAAACCCTCTTCGTGGGGTTGGCAGTGGTGAGAGTTGCTGTGTTGTGGTGCCGTCCCTGGGCTGTTGAATTCTGTGCAGTGCACGAGGTCCCGGCCGCCCAGCCTTTCTCTCTGTTGGCCTTCTGAGGATGGCAGACCTCTGGAGACACAGCTGTGCGTGAGCTGGGTTTAAGGCTAAGGCCCGCCTCGGCAGGATCGGTGGGTTTGGGTGTCAGGTCTCCCTGGGACGTGGCAGATGGAGCCCGCCTGTAGCTCCCTGCCTGTTGTAGAGACGGAGGGCAGGAGTCGGGAGGGCTTGTGGAGGCTTAAGGCCATCATCGACAGGACGAACGAGTTCTTTGGCTGGGACCCTAGTGGAGTTTGTGGGTTTCTGCCTGATAGATCGTCCCCTTGGGGCGGAAAGAAGCAAAGGCCAAGGACCTGGTGCGGCAGCTGCAGCTGGAGGCTGAGGAGCAGCGGAAGCAGAAGAAGCGGCAGACGGTGTCGGGCCTGCACAGGTGGGCAGTGCGCCGCGGGAGGTGGGGCCGGCCGGGGATCACAGCATGTGGCCTCCGCTGGTTAGTCTGTGCTCCTCAGGGACCACCTAATGCTCCCAGAACCCGAAGCTTCTTACGGGTAAAAAGAAACAGAAAATCTCTTTCCAAAGGAAACGTCGTTAAGCCATTCTCATCTAGATGGCCCCGATGTGAGGGGAAGTGGAGGCATCTGCGGAGGGAGGGGAAGGTGTTAGGAGCCGAGGGACTGGCCATTCCACAGGAGGCAGGTGGCGCTCGCATGGGATAGGACAGCATATAAAACAGCCATCAGGAAAGGGGCGTAAACACCAGCCCAACCCCCAGGCTGGAGCGAGGTGGCTGATCGTAGGTGCAGTCCCACTACTGATGAGCACTGGAGCTTTCTGTCCTGATGTGTTTCTGGTCTGGGCTGGCTCGTTCCTCCTCTAGCAGCCTGGTGATCCTCTGCCCCTAGGAGCCCCTCATAGTGATGACAGGCTCGCTGTAGACACTCCATTGGCTCCGCACACCACGGCCAACCCCTCGGCCCCTGCAGCCCTCCTGTCTCAGCCTCTTGAGTAGCTGGGCCCCCGGGCACATGCCACCACACCCAGCAAAGTGTATCTTTTATAGTTAGTCCTGTCATTTGTCTTTCTTTCCACACAGGTATCTTCACTTGCTGGATGGAAATGAAAATTACCCGTGTCTTGTGGATGCAGACGGTGACGTGATTTCCTTTCCACCAATAACCAACAGTGAGAAGACAAAGGTAGGGCGGCGTGGATGTGAGCATGGTGTGTCCTGTGGGCTGTGTGTCGCAGCGGTAACACAAGTGTGTGCTCCATCTTCAAGTCTCACTGGTGCAGAAGAAGACGCAGCCCAGAGGGGACGAAGGGCCCTGGCTTCTCAGAGCCACAGCTCGCTGTTCACACTGGGTGCTGCCTGGTGGCCGGGATGCTGCAAGCCGCAGGCCTCATCTCTGTAGGAAAGGAGCAGGCTTGGCGTGTGTGACACCATCCTCTTGATTGATTGATTGAGACAGGTCTTGCTCTGTTGCTAGAATTGGTGTGCAGTGGCGAGATCATAGCTCACTGCAGCCTCAAACTGTTGGGCTCAAGCAGTTCTCCCACATCTGCCTCCTGAGTAGCTGGGACCACAGGCGCATGCCGCCACACCTGGGTACATTTTGTATTATTTTTGTAGAGACGGGGTCTCACTATGTTGCCCAGGCTGGTCTTGAACTCCTGAGCTCAAGCGATCCTCCTACATCAACCTCACAAAGTGCTGGGTTTACAGGTGTCGGCCACTGTGCCTGGCCACACAGTTTTGTAGGCTTTTCTTGAGAACGAATGTTGAGTTGCTGATGTGTACATTTGATAAGGGTTCTTTTCTGAAATCCTTTAAGGTGAAGAAAACGACTTCTGATTTGTTTCTGGAAGTAACAAGCGCCAGCAGCCTGCAGATCTGCAAGGATGTCATGGATGCCCTCATTCTGGTGAGTGCCCAACGGCCCCTCTGGAGAAGCGCTGTCTGAGCGGGAGCGGTGCTCTGCCCTTTGCCTGCCCACCCGTCCTGGTTGCCTTTCTCGCCTACTGCATTGGCTGACGGCAGCATGTCTTCCCTGGGTCACTCTCATCTCCAGGTTAAAAAGGTACTTTTCATTTGCAGAAAATGGCAGAAATGAACAAGTACACTTTCGAAAATAAAGAGGAAGGATCACTGTCAGATACCGAAGCTGATGTAGCTGCTGGACAACTTTCAGATCCCAGCAGGAGTCCCAGTGCCGCAAAGGACGGGCCCTCCCCGCTGGTGGTGGAGCAGGTCCGGGTGGTGGACCTGGAGGGGAGCCTGAAGGTGGTGTACCCGTCCAAGGCCGACCTGGCCACCGCCCCTCCCCACGTGACTGTCGTGCGCTGACGCCAGGGCCGCATGTCCAGCCTGTCCGCGTTCATTCGGCCTGTTTTACGGAGGTTTCTATGTGGCGATGCTGAATTATCCGTTATATTTTCACCTCAGCATTTTTTAAGATGTATGTATTTGTTGTTCTGTTTTTCCAGATGATTCTGTCGTAAAGTGATGCTACATTGTTGTTACAAGACCAACCTGATTTTACAGTTTTTTATGGAATTATTCAAATGTCAGAATTGACTGTTGGGAATGTTCTGAATCACGTAGATACGTGGCAGGTGACTCTATGAGAGAAAACACACTGCACAGTCATGCGCCACCTGACAGCATCTGGGTCAGTGACGGACACTTCCACGACGGGCCCACGATGTTCTCGTGGAGCGTGTTTGGAAACTGGTCTGTGGCTGTCGACATTGGCCTTGTAGATCATGCGGGGGAAGTGACTGAAGTTCAGTCATGCTGCTGGGACCCTTGGCTTTCCGTACGGAAACCACATACAGCTCCCACTACACGCACCATCGAGGCTGGCGTAAGTCTGACCGCGTAGCGGCAGCAGCTAAGCACGCCTTCTCGTGTCACTAAGTGACGTGTGGCTGTAACTGGAGCCTGGAAAACTTGGGAAGCCGACCGATGTGCGTTTCCTCGAACGGCACAGTCACTGGCTGTGACGCGACGCCTGTTGAACCCTGTCGTGCCGGCATGCAGCCTGGGATGTGCAAGGACACTGGGTTTTCCAGCTTGCAGTGATCAGTCTGTGGGAAAAGTGTTAATGTGACCTTAGAGTTGGCAGAAGTGCTTCTCCTAATAACGCTGTTGGATTGCTTTGTGGGGGTGGAGGTGTGGAGACCCTTCCAGGTGAAGCCCTGTAGGCTGAAGGCGGTGGCAGCCCCTCACCCTGGCTCTGCAGGGCTGAGCGGAGGAGAGCGGTGTCGGGCTTTCCATCGTGCACGCTGGTGCCGCAGAGACGGGCAGGTGGAGCCGTGGGTGTGGACTGGACGGCTCCACTTCAGCAGCATCGGCCGCCGTCAGCAAGCCGAGGGACAGACGGTAGCGGTAACTGGAGGACGCTTAGGTTTCTGAGCCAAAAATCCTCATTTACGCACCGGGTGGATGGGTCCTGGGCGCCTTCTCTTGTAGACGTTTCTGTTGTGAATGTCCAGGTCAGACCCCCATGTCCGTGTGTGTACATGTGTGTCCAGGCACATGCGCGTGCACACTGCTCCCGGGAGTCAGTGCACGTGGGTCACGAGGACCCGGCCAGCCACCGCAATCTTTCACAGACCCTACTGCCTTACAGTCTGGCTGCCATGTGAGAAGCGGCCTCGTCAGCTTTACTGAATGACACCGTTTTTCTGTTCAGTGTCTCAGTTTCTGTGTCTGTAGAAATGACTGGCAGTTTGGGGGAGGATCTGCAGGAACCCCACAACCCCTTTCGTCAGAACCAGAGGCCCAGGGCCCTGTGTGCTGGGCAGACAAACCGCTGAGTGGCTCTTCAGAACTTGCAGGACACAGGCCAGGTGGCCTTGAGACCCGGATCCACTTGTCTGGTCACTGTCAGGCCTTCCTGTCTGGCCCACTGTGGGAGGGAGGGGACTACACACAGACTGGTGGGGACGAGGCCCACACTCAGTGTCAGCTGGATGTGTCGGACGGCCCCTTGCGTTGTGTCCCCCCCAAAACCCAATTTCCTGCTGCTCTGGACAGTCAAGACAGATGCCACAGTTGGCTTGGGGCCTGCACTACTGGAAGTCTGAGGCGGCTCAGGGCTTCCCCAGGCCAGGACTCTGCTGGAGCTCTGGGGCTGGGGGCCCTAGACGGTGGCTCTGAGAGGTGCTTTTGGGCTGCTGTGCAGAGGCTGTCCTTTGTCTGCGTGGCCCAGCCCGGGAGGGAGAGATGCTGGAGCTGCCATCTTGGGTCCCAGGGACTTGGTGGCCACACTAGCACATCTGTCACTGGGTGGGTGTAGACGAGGCTGCCACGTGCTGTACCCTTTCTTGATGCGGCTTGTGACGCGTGAGCTGCTGGAAACGTATTTAACTTGCAGGGGAGTTTCTCTGATGTTTGCTTCACCCCACTCCCCACTCACTAATAAAAAGCACTGAATAAAATCCAGCTCCGCTCCTGGCCCAGCAGATCCTTTCCCACTGGCATTGCCAGAGCCTGCTTCACAAAGTTCTCTAGCCCAGTGTGGCTTCCACATGGGAAGGCTGAGGACCTGCTGTCCCCGCCCAGATCTTGCCAGCAGGGAGCACAAGGCACCTGCGGCTGTCACAGGGACACCAGTGCCCTTGATCAGGGGTCCTGGGAACCAGCCCCACCTTGCTGGGCCCCTGCCTGGAGCTCAAGGTGGCCCAGAGGTCTCAGGCTGCCTGGACCTCCCAGGTGCACACTCAGAGGGGGCCAGGCCCCAGATGGAACCCAGCAGATCCTCCTGTTCATGAGTCTCGGGGAGACAGGGTCCTGTCTTACCCTCTCCCCAACTCTCCCAGAGCCGTAAGGACACTGCCCAGGCTCAGCCCAGGTCCATGACCCTCGGGGTCCTGGGGCCGGAGCTGCTGTCTTCACCATGGCCACTTAGGGGTCAAGTGCTACGCCCGAGAGGCGGCTGTGCGTAACTTGAGTGCCTGGTCCAATGAGCGCCCATGGGTGTCTGCCTGCAGCCTTCCCTGCTGGGGCTGGCAGGGCTGCTGGCAGAGCCTCTGGCTGAAGATGCTGGGCCCCTGCCAAGGCAGGCCCAGATGCAGCCAGCCAGATCTGCCTGTGCCATCTGCTGCCGGCCTCTGACAGGTGGGGAGAGCATTTGTGGGGTACATGGGCATCACTGGTGTGTGGGACCAGCAGCAGAAGCACTAGGGCCACTTCTCCTTTGCTGTAGAACTGGGGCAACCCCCATCCCCATCTTGTGTTCTCACCTGGCTCCTGGGCTGTACCAGTTCTTGGAGAGGCCCAGCCCCAGACCCTGGATCGGAGTGCTGCCTTCTGGGGCCCATGCAGCCAGACTGCCTCTGCCATTCCCCTACAGTAGCCCCGGGGTGGTGTCGGCCTGCGTATCCAGGCTCCAGGGAGGGCACCAGCTGGCGGCTCCCTTGCCTCCTCGGGAGTGGCTGGTCTGAGGGAGGGATTTCTTTTTGGAGACTCGTGCTGAGATGCAGGCTGTCGTGGCTGGGGCAGGCAGCAGCCCACCCCACAGCAGGCTCCCAGGAAAGCAGCATTGCTTCAGACCCCAACCCAGGACAGGCCCTTGGGCTTCTCTCGGGTCTGAAGCCAGACGCCTTGGGGCGGTGTGCAGTCCGCCACGCAGCTCCACCTGCAGACCTCGAGGGGACCTGCTACCCCAAAGGCAGAGGCTGTGGAGTCTGCCTCCCACCAAGACTGGCCCAGCCCCTCCCATTTACCTGACTTGATGCATTTGGTGGGTCCTGGCCTGGGGCAGGCACGGCCTCAGCCTTCTGATAACCTCATCTGGCCCTGTGGCCTCCCTTTTCTGTGCCCGTCAGGACAGTGGCTGCCTGTGTTTCCCACCCCCAGCCCCGAGGGGAGGACCCCTTTCCTAAGGGGAGGTTTCTGACGAGGGTCTTTGAAGTCTTTTGTGGTAGGTGAGGGCTAGGGCTGGAGGCCAGGACAGGGCGGGGAAGGGGACTGAAATCCCTGGGGCACAGCTGAGGTCCAGCCACATCCTGGCCCCCAGGCCTGCCCAGTGTCCTTGCCAGAAGGCCCTGTTAGGAGGAGTGCATTCCCAGAGCCACATGGGAGTGGCCTGCCTGGGGGGGATAAGCCCTTCCCATAGCCTTTCTGGATGTCATGCCTGCCCAGGCAACTACCGCAAAGGCTGTCACCCACCATTTATTTAAGACACTTAATGCCCCTGTACACAGGCTCTTGACCCACAAGGAGCACTTGGAGGGGTCAGGCCCGTCCGTGGGGAGGGAGGGTAGACCTGGGTCCTCCCTGGCAGCCACCAGCCCCAAGAGGAAGAACTGTGCCTACTTTACTAAGGAAGACATGGTGCATCTGGGACGAGGGCCAGGGCCCGCTTCCTGCTCTGCACAGGAAACCTGGGGCTGGGTCTTAGGCCCCTAGGGAAGGGTGGGGGACACACAGCCCTGGTTGGAGCCAGCCTTACAAACCCAGGAGTCAGGCCCAGAGAAGCTGGGGGCCTGCCCAGGGCACACAGCTCTGCACAGGGCCCCCTCGGAGGGAAGCTGTGGGAGAGTCCTCCCCGGGGGCTGCCAGGGAGGTGGGCAGTTTGCCTGCCAAAGAAATCCCTCATCCTGGTCTTGACAAGGAAGGGGCTGTGGGCCAGGGGAGGCTGTGGCTGGGGGCACTGGGCTGCAGGCTGTGGCCTGGGTGTGTCCCGCAGCTCCTCCCGAGGCTGGGCCCAGGTCTCCCAGCTGCGTGTGCCCAGCTGTTTGTAGATTCTTTGAAGGACTGTGTGCCAGGTGTGTGTGCACCCTCATGTGGGGCCTGTGACAGCTGCGCACCTGGTGTCTTCGTGGGCCTGGGTGCCAGTGCGTGTGCCCTGTGCACTGTGTGTGCCACGGGGTCCATGTATACGGGGGGTCCATGTATACACGGTGTCTGCAGGCCTGTGCTCTCATACGTGTGCCGCCAGCCCCCAGCCTGCTTGCGGGGCAGCATTTATTTGCACTTGTGCACGTAGTAGCCGGTGAGATAGCCCAGGATGAAGATGATCCAGAAGAGGGCCACGCCGCCCAACACCTTCATGGCGATGCCCAGCTTGCCCGAGCACAGCTTCTGGGAGATCCTGGGGTGAGAACCAACTGGAGGTGAGCCCCAGGCCAGGGCCACATGAGGGGCCCCCTAAGTGGACTGTGGCCATTGGGCCGGCTCAGGGGGAGAGGCCTGGGCACTCTGCTGGAGTCAGAAGGCCGCTCGCCCCACCCACAGCCAACCAGAGGGAAGGCCCAGGGCTGTGGTCTGCTGAGCTGCTGGACCGTGGGCTCCCAGCTGGGACAGGGTGGAAGGTGACGGGGCTGGCGGCAGGGGTTAGGGCAGGTGTATCCAGAAGGAGGGTCCAACCTGCTGGGGCTGCAGGCTGCCCTCAGGCCCCTCACCTGCGGCAGCATGAGGCCTCTTCTGTGCTGGACATGGCCCCCAGGCTGACTCCGTCCCGACTGCCGTCCTCCCACCTGCTGTAGTGAACGTGGCTCTCCTGTGGCTGCATGCTGCCAGGTTGCAGCGGGAGGGGCGGGGCCTTCACAGTGGGGAGACTGAGGCAGGCGGCGAGGCTGTGAGTTCACTGTAAAGCACAGCTGGATGGAGGGTGCAGCCAAGACCCGCTCTGGGGCTGCTGCTGGGGGAGGGGTTGCCTGGGGTTAGGCGGGGGGCACTAAGGGTCGGGGGCTGGCTCCCTCGCTGGCTCTGTCACCTGACTTAACAGGTGACTTAGATGCAGAGTGGTTGAGTCACTTGCCCCGGGTCATGCCGGGAGGATGGGATCAAGCAGGAATTCCAACCCAGGGAGGCTGAAAGGCGGCCAAGCTCTGACCTCAGGAATGTGGGAGGCCAGAGTTTCCTTCCAGCGAGCTCCAGGGGCCTCTCTTCCTGGGTGCTTTTATCAGGGAGCCTGCACAGCCTGCCGCCCTCAAGAGATGAGGACGCTGTGGCCCAACCCAGGCTGCAGCCCCTGATAATTGTCCCCCTCCGTTACCCTGCCTGATAAGGCCCCTGCTGACCTCTGGAAAGGCTGGCCAGGGGAGTGGGGGTGGGGCAGGGCGGCAGGCCGGAGGCAACGGCTGGTACAGCTAGTCCGGTCCCTGTCTGGGAAGGATGCGTGGCTCGCCCCAGGCAGTGGCAGCAGCTGTGTCCTTGGCATGTGTGGGTTGCAGCTCCTCCACCACCCACACCTCTGGGAGGGCCGGGGTTTGGGGGATGCACTGAGCATGGGCCTGGGGTGGGTTCAAGGCCTCAGGGAGGCCCTACAAAGACGATGGTCATGGGGCTCGGTGGCTGCCCGGAGGAGGAGGAGCCCAGTTTCAGCACCAGCTCCCTGCTGGGCTCCAGCTGCTGCAGGCCAGGGACTCATCTTTGCATCTTGGCACTTAGCCCGGTGCCTGGCAGCCCAGGTATCCGGAGAGGCAAGGAGACCGCGGGGACTGAGCAGGAACTCTGAGCACCAGCGCAGCTGCCCGGCAGGCCTGTGCCAGCCCCAGCTCGGAGCACCTCCTTTACCCTCTGGCCTCTGTTAGGACCTCCTGTTTACCTAAGGGGGCGTGGGGGTGGAGGGGGCACCAGAAGCTGAGAACCCACCCACGCTGTGGGATTTGGGGTTAGCTCTCTGGTCTGTTGGGCCCCCAGTGTCCCCTCTGGGCATCTGGCCCCCAGGAGTGGGGTCTTCGGCCAGGCAGCGGCAGGCCCCTCACTTCTAGGGGCTGAGGCTATGCTGGGCCCCTGCCATCAGGGAAGGCTGACCCTCCCCCAGGTCATTGGCACAGAGGCCTAAAGGCACAGCGGCCACTCCCCTGCAAGAAACCAGCACAGAAACTCAAGCCCCGGGCATTTCTGAGACTCCTGGCATTTCCTTGTCTGCGCTTCCACAAAGTCCAGAGAGGCAGAGGGAGCCGTGTCAAAGCCATACAGTGTGCCTTCGGCAGGAGCCCTGGCTACTGAATCTACTGGAGTTAGTTTGCTCTCCCGGAGCCTGTGCAGCCGTCAGCTGCCTACCCAAGGTTCACACCCTCTCTCGTGGTGAGCAAAATCCCAGTCTAGTCCCAGCAGCAATGTGCCAGACCCAGGTGACAGCCACGACCGGAGTAAGACAAGCTTAATATCACCACCCCTGTGTTCCCAAGTCACCCAGCTGTGGGCCAAGAGCCAGGGTGCAGCAAGGGATGGGAGAGCCTTTGCTTCTGTGAAAGAAGCGCAGCCTGGATGTGATGGTTGGAGCTGCAGCAGCCGCCTTGCAACCCGACATCCAGGCAGCATTAGTCCGGGGAGTCTGAGTCTCCAAGTCCACAGCAGCAGCCCACCACTGGCCTCTCGGTGGGAGGCGTCAGGCCCAGCGTGTTCAGGCCTGGGATCGTGGGTTCCTGTCTTGCTGACTGACATAGAATGTGCGGTTCCCAAGTCACCCGGGTGGACAAAGCCACCAGAGCCGGCCCTAGGCGCTGGCCTCCCTCACTCGCTCAGTAAACGTCTGTTCACACTTCCCTCACAGTCACAGGTGTGGCAGCAGGAACCCATCAGGTCCTTCCTGCACTCACAAACCTCCCAGGGGTGTGTGAGTGCAGGAAGGTCCTAGGCACACAGCGGCCCCCACAGACCTCTTCACCCCACAGCGCCTCAGGGCCCCACACTTACCCGAGAACCTTGCCTGAGAACTGGGGCCTCAGGGAGTGGTCAGGGCCTGGCCAGCTGCCCGCATCTTCCAGCGAGGCAGGTCGTGGACTGAGGTGCAGCAGACGCCTCGAGCCTAAAAAAATAAAGGTGACCGGAGGAGCGGCCTTGCTAGGGGCCGGGAAGGGAAAGTAGCCGGGGTCGGGGGTCCCCAACGGCCACCAAGAGCCGGGCACGCAGTTCCGGGTCTGGCCCCGCTCTGCGGGTTGGGCCGGGGGGTCAGTCCAGGGCACGCCCCCAGCCCCCTCCAATTCTCAGCCAGCGAGGCCGTGCCCAGGCCCACCTCCCCACTGCGGCCGCACCGGGAAGCCGCAGCCCGGACCCCGCGCCCCTCACCTGCGTCCCCGCGTATCTCGGTTCCGCAGGGGTCGGGACGGGGCAAGGGTCGAGGGCTGAGGCGGGGCCATGCGGGGAAGGGCTGGAGCCAGCCGCGGGAAGACGCCAGGTCCAGCAGGGCCGGGGGCGGGCCGGGGGCAGGGCAGGGGCGGGGCAGGGGCGGGGCCGCAAGGGGAAGGGCTGGAGCCAGCAGCGGGGAGGTGCCTTGTCCGGAGGGGCGGGGCCGGGGCGGGGCGGGCCGGGGGCGGAGCCGTACGGGGAAGGGCTGGAGCCAGCGGCGGGAGGTGCCTGGTCCTGGAGGGGCTGGGGGCGGGGCGAGAGGGGAGCCGAGGCGGGGCGGGGCCATATCGGGAGGGGCGGGGCCCGTAACCGGGAGATGCCTAGTCCGGAAGGGGTCGGGGCCGGAGACCCAACGCCGTCAATCCCCGCAGTAGGGTGGTGCTGGCGGCCGAGCCGCACCTGCGGAGGACTGCACTCCCCGCCCTTAGACGCCCAGCCTTGGGGCCTCCAGGGTCCCCGACCTCCTTCACCCCCGCTGCAGCCCCTCCGACGGCCCGAGCTCCCCAGCCCCGCCGGGACCCGGCTGCATCGCCGAGGAGACTGTGGGGGGATCTGGGCGCGTCTGGGTCTGTGAGTCCTGGGGACTGAGGACCCGGCCGCGGGGACTGTCCTCCTCCATGGCTTGAGAGGTGTGGCGCCCGCACGTGGCCCAAGCTCGGTGCTCGCGGCGGGAAGGGAAGCAGGTGTGGGTGGGCAGCAGAGAAGGGCGATGGGAGAGTCCTTCCTTCCGCAGGAGTTCAGGCGCCCAGAGCCTGCGAAGCGCCGGGAAGCGTTAGGGACCACAGACACCGTCCCTGTCCTTAAAGCTTTCCTTCCGGAGCGGGGATGAGGGGGTTGGGAACAGAGTCCCCGACACTCACCGTCTTCCAGAGCGATCCTCCAGCAAGAGAGTGCCCCAGCCAGGAGAGCACCCAGGGCTGCAGGTCACAGACTCCCTCTGCTCAGTAGGCGTGAGGCCTGCGCTGGATGCTGGGCGGACTCCCAGGCTCAGGCCTCCTGCAGCCTGGGGCCTCGAGGGGACCTGCTAGGAGCTAGGGGCAGAGGCTGATGCTCTGATCCCCAGTGAGTGAGCTTTGGAATGGGGGTATTGTACCCTAAAGTCGCAGAGGAGAATAGGACCGCACATAGATCCCAGAGAAGAAAAAGGTGGGACAGTGCCAACACCAGGGTTTAATTCTGAGTCCGAGAGTAGGATGCGTGGAGGGGGCAGGTGGTTCTGGAGCTGGGCCCTGGCCTCTGCTGGGCTGACCCCGTTTTGGACGCCTGGCTGGGGCTACTTGGAGGTCCCCTTCTTGAATTTGCTGGTCAGGAAGGTCTCTGACTGTTGCAGGGGGGGCACTTTGACGCCTTTCTGCTTCAGCTGATTATAGTAGTCGCTTCTCTCTGAGATAATTCTCTACAGAAGAAACACAGCCGCCGAGGTGGCCTTCCCAGTGCCTCACCTTGGCCTTGAGGCCGGTCTGCCCAGTCCATGCCAGCTGCCCGGGACACCACCCTCTCTTCCTCCAGAGGGGCTCCCTGCAGCCGGGGTGTGCTGGTGAGTACTTACAGCTGGCTCTCCCGGGGGAGAAAAAAGCAAAAAACCCTTGGCTTTGTGACATTGCTGATTTCTGTGGTGTGAATACTCCCAGTACTCCCACGGCAGCTGATTTTCAGCCATGGAAGTGAAGTCACAGAACGCAGAGCTGGGAGCAGGTGCACACCACCCAAAGCCTGCGCTACATCCCCTTCTTCAGCCCTCTTAGAACTGTGAGGAGCCCCAGACTCCTAGAGACCTTTGAGGTCGTCACATCTGTCCCTCCAGTCCCTTCTTCTGTCCTGTGCAAAGGGAAGGTTGTCCCCACCCCTCTTCCGATTTCCTTGTCTCTGGGCCATTGCTATTTCGTGTCAGGTTATAGCAAGCAGGCAAAGAAAGGTCCTCTTCCCTGGCTCCTGTGTGGTGGGAATAACTCCCTCCATCCTCTGTCTTCCCTCTTCTCTTCCTCTTTCCCTCCCCATTCTCCGCCCTCCCCCAGACAACAGTAACAAGGGCACAGAGACCTCCCCCCACATGACAGCTCCACAGGGCCCACCCACTCTGCAGAGGAAGGGAACCAAGCCCCAGGAACGTAAGCTGGAAGGAAGGTCATGGGAGCACACTGGGGTTTAAGGGCAGCCCCAGAAGGGAAAGGGTGGGTCTCGGGACCAGAAGCAGCACCTGGTGAGAGACGACCCCTACATAGCACACGGCCCCACGCAGAGCCACAGCCGGTGCCTGACTCCTGGAGCTCTGAGTCCCATGGCACCTCGCAGGTGGGCATGCGCTCCCCGTCACAGAGGGAGGTGTCTGTGGCTCAGAGAAGTGAGTGTGTGCCCCACAGCTGGTGGCTGGTGACCCCATCATGCCCAGTGACCCTAAAACCCAAGTTATTTCTCCTACACCCCTCTACTTCTCGGAGGCCCCTGCTTGGGGACCACTGGTCCGGAAGGACCCCAGGAGGCTGTGGCCAGGGTAGGAGGATTCTGTACCAGGGCCTCGGCTCAGTGGGTGGTGATACCAGCGGAGGGGACCGAGCTGGACAAAGCCAGGGCTGGGCTCCTACTGCAGGAGAATTTCTGTGATCAGGCGGCTTGTCCCCTCTCCACAGCACTCATGGATTGTGGCGGTTACGGCTGGTCTCTGATGCCCCTCCTCCGTTTTGCTGAGAGTGGCTAAGACTCCCATGCCATGCCCCCACCCACCTTAGGGCTGATCTGGCTCCCTCTGCCTGAGCAGAGAGAAGGGAGGGTCCTGGGGTCCAGGTGAATAGGTGACACAGGATGAGAAGAGAATCCCCTGAATCTAACCCAGGCCCTCCCACCCCCACCCCAGATCACCTGGGGGGACGCGGCCCGGATGGAGGCGGCTGACCTCAGGGGTTGCCTGGGGGGACGGGGCCTGGATGGAGGCGGCTGAGCTCAGGGGTATACCTGCAGGGCTTCTAGGATGTCATTATCAGAGATCTCATTGGCCAAGGACTTGGTCCCGGAGATGCTGAAGGTGGCCTGGATGATCTTATTACGTAGCCTCTCAAGCTGTGGGCAAAAAGACAGCACTGTCGCTCTCCTTTGCCCAAGAAGGCACCTGGCCAGGTGGTTGCGACCCCCTAACACCATATTTTTTATGGGCCAGGAAGGAACAGCTCACGCCCACTCTTCATGGCTTTAGAAACTGGAAATGGGGGCCAGAGAAGTCGGTGTGGGCTGCCTGAGAGCTGGGAGGTACCTGAGAGCTGGAGGCGCCGGGTCCAGCCCCCGACCCTGGTGGCCCAGCCACAAAGCCCACGTTCTTGTACACCAGGTGGGCTTTTCTCATTGGAAAGTAGAACCTGCACATAGTTTTGTTTTGTTTTGTTTTTTTAAAGAAACCAACAAACCAAAACAGTACGAGTTGCGTGTAACGCCTGGGCTGCTGCAGTGAGCGGACTTCCTGACCCTTGGGGACACTCTCACTCTGGGCATTTAACTGCACTGGCGGCCCTTCCTCCTCTCCATGCTGACAAGGAGGCGTCTGTGCCGTGGACAGCAGCATTGAACCTGGCCCCTGCGCCCGGAGCTGGAGGGCCTTCCGTGAAGGTCCGTGTCTGCCTGTCCACCCGCAGCCACCTGCCCAGAGGTAGCTCATCATGCCTCCCAGGAAGCTGTGGAGGAAACTCCTCCAATCTGTGCCCCAGGAGCCTCGGGCAGGAACCCCTCCAGTTACACAGCATGCTCAGCGCCGGTTCCTCACCCAGAAACCCCGACGACGCAGAGGTACCCAGCGGGAGCCGGGCCCAAGAGGCTCAGCCTGGCCTCCGAGTGGCAAGTGTGTTCACACTGCCACTTAGACGGGTTTATGTGACAGCAGGAATGTCATGGGCCCCTGGCCTGTGTGGAGTGGAATCCTTTCCTTCTTTCCAATATTGATTGAGTGTCCACTTTGTACAAACATTGTGCCAGGTGCTGAAGGTCCTGAGGTCACCAGGGGCTGGGCGTCTGTACTGGGGGTACCTCCCCAGGGCAGACGCTGGCAGCTACCTGGGGTGTCCAGCCTCACTTCCCCACGCCCACGGTGCCTCAGCATCAGTCCCAGCACTGGCTCCTGCTCACCCAGACTTAGCTTCAGAATATCTCTCAGCACAGCTTTCCAGTCTCTACCAGGTCAGTGCACGCTGGCACACAAATGGACACATCTAGGCCACCTCTGGTCTAATGCTTTCACTACGACTACGGCTGGATTCAAAGCTGTTTTATCAAGGGATACCTGCATGGGCACCTCAGTCTGACCCAGCCGGAAGGAAGCTGGCTCAAGCAGGAAAGAGGATGCAGTTGAGTTGCAGTTGGCATTCCTGGATTCTAAATCAAGGTCAGGGCCAGGCACAGTGGCTCACACCTGTATTCCCAACACTTTGGGAGGCCAAGGCAGGCAGATCGCTGGAGCCCAGGAATTCGAGACTGGCCTGGATAACATAGTAAGACCGTCTCTACAAAAAGTTTAAAAAATTAGCTGGGTAAGGTGGTCCCAGCTTCTCAGGAGGCTGAGGTAGGACGACAGCTTGAGCCTGGGAGGCCATGGCTGCAGTGAGCTGTTATCACCCCACTGCACTCCAGCCTGGGTGACAGAGCAAGACCCTGTCTAAAAAAAAAAAAAAAATCAGCTCTTTATTGATTTCCTTTTGGGCACGGGGCCCTCACAAGCAGGGTGCGCCCTGCCCTTGCTCACGTTTAATATGACGCCCCAGTGGGGCCCTGCAGTTAAGACTGTCTGGTCCCAATCCCAGCACCATGGCAAAGCAAGTCTGGGGTCCAAATCCCAGCACCACAACAAAGCAGGTCTGGGGTCCAGGGGGGTCGTTCGTCCTCTCCTGCCTGTCTGTTAAGTGAAGATCATGATAACTACTTCGTAGTTTGCTTGAAGGGGCTACATGACTTTGATACGAAGAAGGCACTCAGAACAGTGCCTGGCCCAGCAAACCTGCTATGACTCAGAGATGGGTGGGCAGCACTATTCCTCCCTACCCACGTGCCCTCCTTTCCAGCCAGTGACCCACAGCCTTCACAATGCAACCCAAGACCCCCAGCCCTGCCCACGGAGCTCCGCCCACCACTACCATTGACGAGCGTTCCCGGGGTGCTCCGTTGCACCCTCACTCCGTCCTCTACCCACATTTCTTGAGCATCAACTCTGCAGGTGCTGGGGTACACAGAAGAACCAGCCCGAGCCCCAGTGTACTCAGAGCCTGGTCTACCTCAGTGGGCGGCGGGCAGGGGCCCGGGTGCTCGGCCGCCAGCTGCTGGGCCAGACCCTCGGGAGGAGGGGTGGGGCGTACCCTGGACTGGGTACTCTCCAGGGCCACGCGGGCCTGCTGCTCCGCCTGCTGAATCATCTCCTTCTTGCTCTGCAGATCCTCCTGCAGCTGCTTCCACCTCTGCAGGTGGTTCTGGTCCAGTTCCGCCTGCTCCTGCAGCTGGCTAACCTTGGAGTCCAACTCTGAGATGACGTGGTCCTGCTTGGTGAGCTTTCTCTCCAGTTTTGACACTTGCTGGGGGCAGCCAGGGAGGACAAAAAGGTGGGCTCATCTTGCCCAACCTGAGTATGTGTGGTAGCCACCCACTTTCTCCTAAAAGATGGCCGGCAACGCTCACTGGGTCCCTCCACTCCAGTCTGGACCCAGCAATTGCAAGGAGCCTTCTGTGTGGACCCACGGCCCAGAGATGTGTCAGGTGGCATGCTGCCTAAGTTAAGGGACGCTGCTTTGTGGTGAAGATGCTCCAGCCCCTTCTTGCCCTTTGCTGTGTCAGGACTTACAGCAAGAACAGTGGCCTGGCTGACCATTTCACGACACCCAGGCTGTCACCTGTCGGAGGAGCTGGTTGTCCTTCTCAATGAGCCCCATCATCTCTTGGTGTTTCTTATCTTCTCGGAGATTGGAGAACTGGAAGGAGACAGAAGGGTTGGCTTGGCGGACTCCCAGGTTGAGATAACAGACTGAAGGCTGGCATCTAACTTTTTTCCTTCCCCAAAGCTCCCTAAAATAATAGCAGCGGGATTTCCATTGAAGGCAGGGAGAAGAGGAGAATAAAGAGGACTGAACATATTTTGGAGAGTTTGAAGCTGGCTGAGTGGTCTCTGACATCCCAGACCCAAGAAAGCCAAAGAGCTGGCAGGAAGGAAGGCAGAAAACAACCCCAGTTCACACTTGAGTTCCTGAAAGTCTCAGAAATTGTTGGTGCTGGGTTCTTCTAAACATGGAGGCCAAAATGAGGATGATTGGTGGAATGTTATTTCAGAAATGAAGAGTCCCAAGCCAGGTGCAGTGGCTCACACCTGTAAGTAATCCCAGCACTTTACAAGGCTGAAGTGGGTGGATCACTTGAGGTCAGGAATTTGAAAGAAGCATGGACAACGTAGACCCTGTCTCTATAAAAAGTAAAAACATTAGTTGGGCATGGTAGCGTGCACCTGTGGCCGCAACTCCTCAGGAGGCTGAGATGATCATCTAAGCCTGGGGAGGCTGAGGCTGCAGTGAGCTGTGATCATACCACTGCACCCCACCCTGGTGACAGAGTGAGAACCCATCTTGGAAAAAAAGAAAAGAAACTCCCCATTAAAATGCTAAAGTAAGCACACTGCTCTGCCAGGGAGCACCGCGTGTCACCTGTGTGCTCGAAGTCCAGTCAGCTCAAACACTGGAGCAAAGCTGTCAAATCAATGACAGAGACCAAAAGCAAACTTTAAAAGGAACTTGTAGGAAACAGAAGTGGTGCAAGAAGTTAGAAAACTCAAACTGCGATTAACGCTGTCATCCCGGGAAGAGGAGAAACTGCAGTTGTGAAACCGAACAAGAGTGCCTCGAAAAAAGAAGAAAAATAGAACATTCAGAGAACATCAGAGTAAAATATTATAACAAAATGAAAACTCAAGAGAAGAGCTGTTGACAAAGTTAAGGACATCTTCTAGAAAGTATCTATAGGTCAGGCGTGGTGGCTCACCCCTGTAATCCCAGCACTTTGGGAGGCTGAGGCAGGTGAATCACGAGGTCAAGAGATCGAGACCATCCTGGCCCACATGGTGAAACCCTGTCTCTACTAAAAATACAAAAGTTAGCCGGGTGTGGTGGTGCATGCCTGTAGTCCCAGCTACTTGGGAGGCTGAGGCAAGAGAATGCTTGAACCCAGGAGGCAGAGGTTGCAGTGAGCCGAGATCACGTCACTGCACTCCAGCCTGGCAACAGAGTGAGATTCAGTCTCAAAAGGTATTTGTAAAAGGGAACGAAAAGGAAGAGATAACAGATAAAATAAGAGCAGGACAGGAGGTCTAATAGCCAAATAATTGAGAGAAGGATATGAAAAACAATAAAACCAAAGAAAATTCTAAACTGAAGGACAGGTTTCCAGATGGCCACTGAGTGCCCAGTACAACGGATGAAAATACACCCTTAATAAGATACAACTCTGGGAGGTTCCAGAACACCAGGGACAAAGATAGGCTCACAGAGAACCATGGATGACTTTGGACTTCTCATCAGCAAACCTGGAGGCTGGAAGACAACAGAGGAATGCCTCTGTGATGCTGAAGGAAAATGGTTTTCAAATGGGAATGTTGTATCCAACCCAAATGTTACGAGGGTGTAGAATAAGAACATTTGCCAACACTTTACTCCCATTCATCCTTCCTGAAAAAACTACTGGAGGGTGTGCTCCATCAAAAATAAGTGAAGAGGGCAAGAAAGCAAAAGATATGGGATGCAGCAGTCTCAAAGTTGTGGTCTTAGTACTGTTCTGTAAAACTCATTTTATTTATGTGTGTGTGACAAATAACTGTCCTACTGACATCAGTGCAACACCGATTGTGATAGAGTGATATGGGGGGGGTGGGTGGAAAGGGTGCCCTTGTGGGTGTTGAGTGA